>LLCB01000225.1:0-99043 GCA_001414345.1 Hymenoscyphus infarciens | reverse complement strand
AACTTATTCTAGTAGTAAGGCATAAGTTCTAATTATTAGAACTTATTCTAGTAGGAAGTTATAAGTTCTATTTATTAGAACTTATTCTAGTAGTAAGTAATAAGTTATAAGTTCTAATTATTAGAACTTATTCTAGTAGTAAGGCATAAGTTCTATTTATTAGAACTTATTCTAGTAGTATAAGTTCTAATTATTAGAACTTATTCTAGTAGTAAGTTATAAGTTCTATTTATTAGAACTTATTCTAGTAATAAGTTATAAGTTCTATTTATTAGAACTTATTCTAGTAATAAGTTATAAGTTCTATTTATTAGAACTTATTCTAGTAATAAGTTATAAGTTCTATTTATTAGAACTTATTCTAGTAGTAAGTTATAAGTTCTATTTATTAGAACTTATTCTAGTAGGAAGTTATAAGTTCTATTTATTAGAACTTATTCTAGTAGTAAGTAATAAGTTATAAGTTCTAATTATTAGAACTTATTCTAGTAGTAAGTAATAAGTTATAAGTTCTATTTAATAGAACTTATTCTAGTAGTAAGTTATAAGTTCTATTTATTAGAACTTATTCTAGTAGTAAGTTATAAGTTCTATTTATTAGAACTTATTCTAGTAGTAAGTTATAAGTTCTAATTATTAGAACTTATTCTAGTAGTAAGTAATAAGTTATAAGTTCTATTTATTAGAACTTATTCTAGTAGTAAATAATAAGTTCTAATTATTAGAACTTATTCTAGTGATAAGTTATAAGTTCTATTTATTAGAACTTATTCTAGTGATAAGTTATAAGTTCTATTTATTAGAACTTATTCTAGTGATAAGTTATAAGTTCTATTTATTAGAACTTATTCTAGTAGGAAGTTATAAGTTATAAGTTCTAATTATTAGAACTTATTCTAGTAGTAAGTGATAAGTTATAAAATTTATTAGAACTTATTCTAGTAGTAAGTTATAAGTTCTAATTATTAGAACTTATTCTAGTAGTAAGTAATAAGTTATAAGTTCTATTTATTAGAACTTATTCTAGTAGTAAATAATAAGTTCTAATTATTAGAACTTATTCTAGTAGTAGATAATAACTTCTAATTATTATAACCTATTCTAATAACTCTAGATAATAAGTTCTAATTATTAGAACCTATTCTAATAACTCTATATAATAAGTTCTATTTATTAGAACTTATTCTAATAGTAGATATTAAGTTCTAATTATTAGAACTTATTACTTAGCTTTATTATTAGAATAAGTTCTAATAAATAAAACTTATAATCTATAGATATTAGAATAAGTATATAAATAAAACTTAAAGTTTATTACTAGAATAAGTTCTAGTTAATAAACTATATTACTAGATATTAGAACAAGTTCTAATAATTAGAACCTAATACCTAGTTTTATTACTAGAATAAGTTCTAATAACTAAGTACTTAAAACTTTATCTTTTAAATATCTTTTAATCTTTAGACTAGTTATTTCTATTTATATATTAATAAGTATTAGAAAGTCTACTTCTTAAAGTTAGTTCTCTCTATAACTTACGTATTATGTAGATAAAACCTTTTTATCTCTATATTAATTAATATTATTAATAATATTAATAAAATAAGTATTATTAATTCCTCCTATTTTAATAAGTATATTTACTATAACTCTCTCTTTATAGACCTAGTTTACAACAGATCTTTCTATCTCACCTCTTACTTAGGTTAGATCTCTTCTAATAATTCTTTTACTCGGTCTCTTATTACTCTTTACTTCGAATATAGTCTTACTAATAGTAGAGATTAAGACTTAAAACCTCTTTTTATACTATTATATAACTAACTCTAAAACTATAACCTTACCCGGTTTTAAATCTAACATTATCTTAAATATTATTAGAAAGGCTAATAAACTCAGTACTAACTTCTTAAAAATCGTTTTAAATAGTATTATATCTCTTTTTCAGAATTAGTATAGTAAGCTTTATATATTAATAAACCTGTTCCTCTTTTAAATATATAAACTATATCGCTCTCTTATAGTCTTAAACCTTCTTAACCGCCGGTTCTCTTATTAAACTCTTAAGCTCTATTATTATCTACTCTTACTAAATCTCTATATCTACTAGTTCTCTTATAATCTATTAAATTATAAAGAATTGTTATATTTTTTATAAACTAATATACTATATCTAAAATCGAGTATATTAATTAATTACACTTCTTAAGAACTATAGAGGAATAGAGTAGTACTATAGAATCTACTTTTACTAAGAATATTACCTACTCTCTTATAATAGTAGTAAATTCCTAAGATAAGTAGATTAATAAATATATCTAGGATATTCTTATTTAAGTAAAGCTTACTATAGCTAGTATTATACTAAGAGTATAAGAGGATGTTTAAGCTACTCTAGCTACTATAAATATCTAAGCTAAATCTAAAAAGTAAGAATATCTCTAGTTAAGAAGGCTTTAAGAATAAGATAACTAAGCTTACTAATTATAACTTATCCTAAATTAATAATCCTACTAAAAGCTACTTACTCTTAACTCTAATATATAATAAACCTAGGTATAAAAGAAGGTAAGAAAGGATAAGTAGGCTAAAGAGGGAAAGATAAGGTCTTTTTTCTATAAAAGAAAACGTAAATATAAAAAGGATTCTTATAAGGAATTAATAAGTAAGTTTTCTTCTTAGTATTACTTATTTTAAACTTATTCTATTTAGATTCCTTAGAAATAGAAGTAGATAATAATAGTATTAATCTTTCTTAAGCTCTATAGAAACCACGTAGAAACTACGTAGAAATAGTATTAATTAGGGTAGTATTAAAATTATAGTATAATAAGCCTCTATTCCTAGATACTAGTTTCTATCTAGCTTTGTTATAAGAATTAATCGCCTAGGCGATTTTTCTTTATTCTTTTAAACTATATTATATAATTTACTATATTTAACCTTATATAATAATTTATTAGCCTTAATTTTGATTTATTAACCTCGATCTCTATTTATAAACCTTAGTTAGAGTTTAATTCCTTATTTAATATAGTATTAAATTATTTTAAAATATAAATAGTATATAATTAACTTAAAGGTTAGTATAGTATAAACTCTATTTTGTTTCTCTTTACTACTCTATTATATTCTTTATTATTATAATTAACTTATACTATATTACTTCTATTAAATAATACTAAGAAATCACCTATCTCTTTAACATTCTATTAAGTAATAATAGAAGCGTTATATATTTCCTTATAAAGTATATAAGAATATATCTATAAAGCCTTTCTATAGTATCTTAAAACCTAGACTAGTCCTAGATAACTAGCCTAACTTATAATAATATATATAAAAACCCTATATTATAGAACGTATTATAGATTTTAATAAAGTATAACTTTTATTATCTATCTTTAAATTAATATAAATATTAATTACCTTCTTAGTATCTTTTAAGATAGGTAGATTAGAATCTCTACTACTATACTAGAAGTAGGGTATTAATAGCCGCCTATATATAAATAACACTATAGACTATAAAGAGTAGGTAAGGAATCTGTTCTACGAGCCTTCTAGAAGCTTTGCTTATCTATATAGTTATCTAGCCTAGCTTTTAAATTTTTTAAACATTTTAGAATAAGAGAGCTTAGTTCTAGAGAAATCTATAAGAATATATAGGAAAGATAACTTATAGCTTATAATAACTATATCAAGATAGTAGTAGATAATAATAGTATTAGCTATATAAGAAGTAGTAGAGGTAGTAGAAGTAGAAGTAAATAAAAATAAATAGCGTTTTAACCTTAATACTACCTAGCTATTTATAATTACCCTTTTTAAGACACTTATAATTACTTTACCTCTTAATATCCTTCTAACTACGAATCCTAAGCTTATAATTACTATAATTTTTCTATGTTCTAAGATATATATAGTTCTTCTTAAGGCTTATATAATTCCTTTTAAGGTTTGTATAATTATAACTTTAAGTATTCTAACTCTTATAACTCTAAGTCTAACTCTTATACTCTTAACTCTTCTTATATACCTAAGTTCTACGTTTCTAACATATATAATTATAACTCTTAAAATTATAGCTACTCCCTCTTTTAAGACTCTCTTAATTAAACTTTTATACTACTTAACCTCGAGTAATCTAAAGTTATAAGTTACTTTATATAAGGTTTTATAATATCTTAACGCCTTAGAGTAGATAGTATAGAAGATAAACGTAAACGTATAGAGGCTAGACATAAAGAGGTTAGACGTATTAGACCTATACCTCTTTTCTTAGAGGATTCTTCTTAAGATTATACTAAACCTTTCTTTTAACTTTAGCCTTACTTAAACTATATATCTCCTTTATAGCTAACTAGTCTTATACTAATACTATTATCTTAGGTAGAAAACCTTATAGAATTTAATACTACTATTAATATCTATAGCACGTAATTATACTAACTTTAGCTTTATCCTTTTTAATTATTTTACCTTTTAATTTATTATATTAGAGAACTAGCTATAGTTTAGATTACTAATCTAGTCGAATCTAGGTTTTAGACACCTTTCTCTAAGCTACTAGAGTATAGACTCTTACCTAGTACTTAAAATCTAGAAGTAGGTCTTTTACTCTATATAAAGATATAGTAAAACTAACCTAACTAGATATTAAGCTCGGTTTCAGAAAATAAGTAGTAATCTACGTCTATTAAATTAACTAACATAAGTGCTTTATACTACTCTCTAATATAAAATTCTCTTAATTAATCTATAAATAGAGAAAGTACTACTATATACTAGGTATATATAAAAAATCCTCTTTCTTAGAATACGTTCTACTTAAACTATAACTAGATGTTTAAGACGAAATTCGCCTAAGCCTCTTAACTATAGAAAATCTAAAAAAGATTATAGATAATTCTCTAGTATACTTAATAACGTACTTTCTTAATAACTAAAATCTACTTAAAATCTCCTATTTATATTATCCCTCTACTATTAAGACATTCTCTACCCCTTCTTTTAAGATAGACGATATAATATTAGACCTTACTAGTATAAGTAAAAAGAGAAAAGCTAATAATAGAACTATATTAGAATTATAAGAACTAAGCAGATTAGGATCTAATACTCCTATAGCTAGAGCTCTAATACGAATTTAGATAGTATAGCTTAAAGATAATCGAATAGTAAAGCACTCTAGTACTAAGGAATTAGAATATTATTATAAATTTTATACTATTATTATCTTCTATATTTATAGAAAGAATGTAAAAGATACTCTATAATAGAATTATCTTATACTCTTTAAAGTTATATATTAGCTAAAGAGCTTAGAAATAATTAGAACTCTTATAGAGTATAGATATTAGAAGCTATTTAATCTCTTTTTTAATAAGTTTATATAAATAGTTAAACTTAACCTAGATAATTTTAAACTATCTACTAACACCGACACCGACGACCTCTTTAAGCTCTACCTTATCCTCTTAACCGAGCTTTTAGTACTACTTTTAGGCGAGGTTAGTCTAAAACGATTAACCTTTATTATAGTTAATAGAGCTATATATAATAGTTTTAAGATTCTATCTATACCTTACTTCTATAATTAGTACTAGAAAACCTTAGCTACGGTTAATAAGATATTAAAACTTGTTTCTAAACCGCTCCCTCTCCTTTATATCTATTAGTATAGAATATTTATTTATAATAGAATTATTAAAGGAATAGATCTTAAGTTTAATAAAATCTATTATAGTCTATATCTAGTAACTCTTAATAAACAAGAGTATATTAAGAAAGACTTAATTAATTATAATATATATACTAAAATCGAAAGGTAGCTTATTTCTTATATATATCCTAATAGTTATAAAGGATTTAAGAAATCTTATGCTAACTTTGAACTATTTAAAAGTGTTTTAAAAGCTTTAAAACTCTTAGATAAATTACTTAGGTTTACTCCTAGTATATTCGTAGTAAGGATTCTTATAGAGTATAAAGGACTAGAAAAGAAAACCGTAGAGGCATTTATTTAGCTTATATAAGGTTATTCCTCTACTTTACTATATTATACCTATACTTATAAGTTACTAGACCTATTAAAAGTAGGGATTTATCTAGATATTATATAGAACCTTTTAAGAAGTAAAAGTAATTAAGCTTTTAAATTTAAAGATAAGGCGTAAAAGAAGAATAGATAAGATATAAATAAGAATAAATCGATAAATTTAAATACTAATATACTCTTAATATCTACTTACCTATAATTATAACTAATATAGCTAAACCTCTTAACAGCTCTTAAGCCTAGTTTTACTAGCTTATTCTAAAATCCCTAAAAGTCTTAACTAGTAAAAGAAAAGAAAATACTAAAGAGAGAAATATATATTTATTTATATTATATTAATATAGAATACTTCTATGTTTTTACTAACTAGCTAGAGTAGGTAGATAGTAAAGTAATAGTAAGAATAAGTAAGATTAAACTTCTTAATATAAGAGTAAAGGCTAATATATCTTAAATTATTAACATTATATTTAACCTTTCTAATTAGTTAAATAAGGTTTTTAAAAAGTAAATTCTTAATTTACTTAGAGAATTTAAAGAAGTGTTATAGCATAAACTATAGGTAAATAAGAAGTAATTATTCCTTAGAGCTTTAATAGGATTAGTTTACTTTATAAGAGAATAATAGTTTCTTTACTTTTATTATATTTAGATAGTTTAAGAGAGAATAATCGTTCGGCTCTACTCTTACTCCTATAATTAATAATTTCTTTATATAAGTAGATAATAATTTTCTAAGCTTATAGATTTAGGTAAGTAGATAGATAGTAGTTTTCTTTACTCTTAGTAGATTTACTATAAGAGAGAAGAGCGTATAAATATTAGAAAGAAAACAGTATATTAATATTACTAGTAACACGCTTACTTTCTAGGTTATAAAACCTTATATAAAGCCTTAATTATAAAGCCTTTAAAACTATACTCTTACTACTCTATTGAAATCGAGGAATGCTTTTAAAGCTCTATAGAATATTTATTAGAAGAGTTTTAGTAGTTTATAAGATTAGGTAGAGAAGAATCTAAAGTAAGGAGTAATTTATTCGAAGAGGACTTTAAGTAATATTATATATTAATAAAAAGATTTTAAGCTAACTAGAGATATTAATACGAACTTAGACGTCCTTCTCTACTTTACCCTACACTTCCTTAACTTTAAATTTATAACCTAACTCTTTTTAAAAGCTTAACAACTTATCTTACAACCGCTCTCTAGCCTAATATTATAATTATTACGTCTCTGCTCTGCTAGCGCTACTAGCTCCGCCGTTACCTTTACGCTCTTACTATTATATCTAGCTCTACCGTCGCCTTTACGCTCTTACTATTATATCTAGCTCTACTATCGCCTTTACTCTCTTACTATTATATCTAGCTTTACTATCGCCTTTACTCTCTTACTATCGTATCTAGCTCTGCCGTCGCCTTTTAAGTCGCTCTATCCTTACCTTTATACTCTTAATATTACACCTATACTCTTCTCTCGCCTTTAAATTCTCTTAAGAGACTCTTTATACTTCGCTTATAAGTATCTTATTATATTTATTCACTTCTATATATAAATTGTCTAATTACTTTATAGAAATGTCTTCTATTAACTACAAAGACCTTATTTAAGAGATCCTCTTAAAGCTAGGCTAAACCGACTTTAGTATAGGCTTTAATAGTATAGACGACCGACGATTCGATAAGGATAAGCAGTTCTTCTTTATAAAGAGAGCTATTTAATAGTAGCAATTCCTATATAAATTATTCTCTATTAAGTTATAAGCTAAATTTAATAAGCTCTATACTACCTTCGATGATTTAAAAGCTTAAGTATACGAATAAGAGGACCTTATAATCCTACTCTATAAAATTAAGAAATAAAAAGAAGAGTTATCTACTATAGCTAAAGACTATAAGGAGAGTTTATAAGAGAACTATATTAAATAGAGTATTATAGTAGTAAGCCTTAGTTAAATAATAACTTAAATAAGTTAATACTAATTTTTAAAGCTTAAGAAGTTCTATAATAATATAAGACTAGATGTTATTAATATAATTAAGTCTAATAAGATAGGTAATCTACCTAGGAACTATATTTTATTAAGTCTAACTAACCTATTAGATAGTTATAAGTTAAGAAGTTAAAAAGAAAGTATTAATAGAAGAATCTCGAAGATAATATAGTATTATTACTAAAGAAGGTCTGCCTCTACGCTCTAGTATCTTCTAAGGCTTTAGTAATTATTATTAAAATTAAAGACTCTAATACTAAGGAGTAAATATTATATTCCCTCTCTAGTATTAATATAGATTCTTTTATACTTTAGGTAGAACTGTTTCTATTTTTAGTAATAGTTTCCTCTTATATCTTAAGCTTCTATTTCTTCTATCTCTTCTTTTTAGTGCTTTTTAAGGTAGTTCAGCCTCTTACGGTTTAGGTAGAGAAGAGAGGTTAGTATAGGAATACCTATCTTTTTATAACTATTAACTAAGGGCTTTATACTATTATAAGTTATCTTTTATATCCTTCTTTTTTAAGGGTTCTACTTACTATAGTTATATAATTATATTTCCTTTAGCCTAGGCAAGGGAAATAATATAGTAGGGAATTAAAGGTTATTAATTTATAGGTATATATTCTAGACACGTAGTAGATATAAAAAATCATAGCCTTTTTATTTATTAAAGAAATTAATCTTTTAAAGATAGTAGTATCTAGCTAGTACTAGTACCCTATTTATTCTCTAGTAACTAATTCTACTATATAAAACAACGTACGTACGGTAGCGCTTTACGCCTTATTAGCCTAGATGAGGGTAGAATCTTATTATAGCGTACGTGCCTTAGAAAGGCCACCGCTCGGTTATTCTGCATGCATGTGGTGATGGCTGGATGGACGGCAAATGCTTGGCGTGCTTGGCGTGCTTGGCACTCGAAAATCAGGTCATTTTCATGACTCTCTCCCAGCTCTCCCCTTACCCCAAGGTTTGGGCCTTGCTTACGTGATAGAGACGGGAGGGATCTTTTTGGGAGTTTCCGAGTCAAGACTAACACTGCGATGTGCAACAAAATCGGAATACTGGAGTGCTCGCTGTTATTGGCGGACCCGGATTTGGTGCACCATGGGTTTGTTGTAAAAAACATGGTGAGATTGAGTTGAACAACATACCACGTGAACTTGTCTTTAAAAGTCCGTTTCTCAAATCCCGCGGACAATTATCTTTCAACGGTATTTTTCCATTTTTCCATTTTTCCTTTTTCCCTTTTTCTACACGTTGATACCACAACCCGGGCCACGCCCCCCCCACTTCGACATCCATCCCCAAGACACCCTCAGCTAAATCCCCTGGCTTTGGCTAAATCCCCTGACCCTTTTGACTAAATCGCCTGACTCTAACCCGATTAGGCACTCTTATTACGCGCGTACAACACTAATTATCTATTCCAAGGGATAGCAATCTGGTTTTTGAGGTTAGGGCTAGTTAGGGTTAGTTAGGGTTAGTTAGGGCCAAGGAGAAGGGTTAGTGATATATGATTTTGTACTTTGGTGCCCTGGTGTTCGCGGCCGGAAAATGTCCTAATTTAGTTAGATCAGGCGATTTAGTCAAAAGGGTCAGGGGATTTAGCAAAACTCCCAACCAACCCCCTCAATCACCCGCCCGGCAAACCTCCAAAGACCGAACACAAACCCACGAGTCGAGACCTAAAATCCCGACATGCAACAAAGCAATTCTGGACCAAGAATCTTTCCCCCACGGGCCACGGCATACAGACTGGTAAGGCTGGTGGAGATTTTATATGTTGTTATGTCAGGTAAAGTGGGGAGTGCAAGATGCAGGTTTGACAGGTGTGGGTCCGAATACTTACATACACTAGTACATGGGGGCCTCGGGATGCGACGGAGACAGGTCCGCACGGGAGGAAGAGGATACTAAGTATATGCACATGAGTCGAGGGTCAATATGTGAGATGAGGGTGACGGGTGACGGGTGACGAGAGCGCGGTTTGCATTCTGACTCGATTGCAGGGAGATGGTACGACTATGTGACTGTTGGGGAGTGTACGATTCACGGTATTATTTTGCGAGATGCAACAAACCTCTCTGAATGTGATGGAAATACTTCAATCTCTGGTAGGGTGTCTTGGAATAAGATATGGTATGACTCTATGACTGACTATTGGGGAGTGTACGATTCACGGTATTATTTTGCGAAATGCAACAAACCTCTCTGAATGTGGTGGAAGTCATTCCATTTCTGGTAGTGTCTTGGAATACTAATTTTTTGGAGGTTTGAATTCTGACTCGATATGGTATGGCTCTATAACTGATAGGGAAGTGTACGATTCACGATAGGAGGAGGTACGATTCACGGTATTACTTTGCGAACTGCAACAAACCTCTCTGAATGTCATGGAAGTCATTATATTCCTGGTAGAGTGTCTTGGAATACTAAGAAGAGGGGTTTTGAGGGTTGGATTCTGACTCGATATAGTACGACCCTATGAGTGTTAGGGGAGTGTACGATTCACGGTATAATTTGCGAGATGCAACAAAGCTCTCTGAACTTGATGGAAATCACTCCATTTCTTGTAGAGTGTCTTGGAATACCAAGAAGAGGGGTTTAAATTCTGACTCGATACGGTATGACTCTAAGTGTACGATTCACGATGGGAGGAGGTACGATTCAAGGTATTACTTTGCGAGATGCAACAAATCGATACTGATACTAGATTTGAGTCATTCCGCTTCAATGTCTTAGAACAGGTCCTTACTCGAAGCCTAAGATTAGAGATGAAAGGCTAAATTCTAACTCAATTGCTCAATATACTATGAGGACTATTAAGAGAATGTACGATTCACGGTTAACAGTTTACGAAATGCAACAAAGCGACGGTAATACTCTGTATAAGTTATTCTACTAGATGATACATGCTATATGAAGAATGTCCCTACCTAGTTGAACCGGCGTTGGCATTTGGTGTTATGACTTTCAACCTTAAAGAATAACTCTGAAAAATCTACAGAAAAAAAGCAAAATGACTTCCAAGTCCAGAAAACAGCGTTTACTGTTATTCCTTGCAGCAATCAAGTGCAAATTTTTACACAGTAACCAACAGTATCTCCACCGGCCTGTGGGGTTTTTTATATCTTCTATAAACTCAGTTTATGCGAACAAAACTTTCCAAGCAGACCTTAATTCACTCTCAGTACCATCCCCGAGGTAATGACACCCTCCCTTTCTCAAGTACGACTCAGTTCCAAAATCTGCGAACTGCAACAAAGTGAACTCAACGCCTCCAAGAGCCAAAGAGATTCCAGAGTGAACTCCCTTGGTCCGAAAGTTTAAAGTCTTTCTATCTCGGCAGTTGACCGCGTCCTCCGGCAGTCGATCTTACGCTGCGAGTGTACGACTCGGGTCTAAAAGCGCTACTTGCAACAAAAAAAAAAAATTGTTTTGTTAATAGTCGTGCAGTTCTCCGGTGGGATGCGGGAAAGGGATGTCTTTAACTTTCGACGGCTGATGTGGGGTTTCTGATTTTTGAGCTTTCTCGACTGGAGGTTTTAGTCTGGATGCGCTTTGCGTTGCTCGATGACTAGATGGAAAGAGTACTTTTTATACTGTAGTTACGTATCAACTCTTGCTATTTTCATATCTAAAAGAAGACCTCCTGGAGCTGTATGTAAAAAAAACATGAAAGCTTGCGACCTTGGATCTCCTCGCTTATTTGTGGATCCCAGGGACAGTTAGACCGTTGGACTACTGCTAATACTTTTCCCAGAGGGTAGAAATTCCGAGTATTATATAAGATAGCATTGGTCTTTACTTTATATAATAGTGAGGTTCGGTCGTTAAACCCGGTGTTCAGTTCTAAACCGCGACGTGTTTTTACGATATATATTCATATAGGGAAAAGTACTCGATACCCTAGACAACTAGGTATTCAAAATCCAATCTCTGTTTAAAAGACATCCACTTTCAAGAAAGGAATAATAGAAGTGGAAGGCTCTTTTTGTCTAAGCCGTACGACTTCCCTAAAACACCTCGGCCATTGGTAATCGACATTTTCATATGTTCTTCGAATCGCGTATCTTCAATCTCCTCTTCCTTGCTTTTCTTATAGGGAATCTCTATAGATCTAGATAGCAAATTTCTAAAGTTATATCTATCTTCCCACTCTAACAAATTCACCAACTCTAATAGAATTAAGAATCAATCCGACAGTATAAAACAATACCTCTATTAGATAGAATGTTTCCCCCTGGTCAAAATCTTAAATATCAAGCTAAACCTGATTATAGAGAAACGACTTATATGTTCCTGTTTCTAATCTAGGATATTTATTTCCAAAACCTAGATCCTCTAATTTACCTTTCTCTATAGAAAGACGGCATAATCTATGCCCTGGAGTTTTCAACTGAACAGAAGTAGTACGAGCATCCTCAATAGGAGAGTGCGATAGAGGGAGATGGATATTTCTTATTAGTAATAAGTAACCTAGTATACTAATACGAGGGTAGCCTTCTATAGTAATAGATTAGACTACTTTAAAGAGGAAGAGAGAGAGAAAAAGATAGTTCAAGAACTATTTATTATATAATTCTAAAACTAATAGTACTATATTAAAAAACTCTTCTAAGCTACTCTCGAGACTATATACTTATTAAGATAGTAGACTTATTTAGATAGTTTTAAGAAAGTAAGATAGTTATTAGTTCTTATATTAGGTCTATTTAATATCTTTAGATAGTTCTTTAAAAAGAACATACTAATTTAAAATTCAGTCTAGAAAAGAATCTTAATCTTATCTACTTATTTTAGAACTATATTTATTAAAAGGGTTATTTAAAAAAGCGGTTCTATTTAAAACGCTATCTAGAAAACTCTTAGTATAAAAGTAAAAGAAGAATTTATATAAATAGTTTCTATAGTAAAGAGATCGACACTTTAGCTATAAGCTACGAGGCTATTAGACGAATCTTTTAACGTCTAATAATTACTATATAAGTAACTAGGCTTAACTTAGAAAATCTAGTATTAACTTAAACTCTTATATTAGGTAATACTAAGTAGCTAATAACTTCTATAAGATAAACGAGTATATAAGCGACGCGAGAGAATAAGTTTTTAGAAATATTCGAAGTAGCTCTCTAAAATAGCTTCTGAAATCTTTTAAAAATTATTCTAGTATAATCTTCTACTAATACTATTAATATTAAACATAGACTTCGCTTAAGCTTTTAAGATAGACTTCTAGTTCTAAAGAGAAGAATTATTAATAAATAGTAAATCTAAGAGATATTTAAAGCTTAGAGAGAAAGTAATTTTAAAGTAAAGATTTATAAGATTATTATTCTAGATATAGAGAATTTATAAGCTCTCTATCTTAGTCTATAATAAAATAACTAGTTAGTTTAGTAATATTATAATAAAAGCCTTAGCTTAAGACAGAGCTATAAGTAGCTCTAACTATACTTAAAAAGTTATCTAGGAAATCTCTCTCTTACTTTTTTTACTCGAACTTTTATTTTTTATAATAATATCTCTAAATAATCTCTAATATAATAAGTTTTACTACGTTTACTAACTTATGTTTTCTACTTCTATAATAACTAGTAGCACTGTCGTAAGATATATAAGCTAGTGCTTCTTTTATATCTAACTAGTTTAATAAAAGTAGTATATACTAGAGAAAGTTTACACTTCATTTACTAAGAGTTATAAGCCTTCCCGTGAAAAGATAAACAAAGTGAGCATACTTGATTTCATTTCTAGAAGTTAGTTGAAGAGCCTGGTGAACAATGCGACGAAACGATAACAATCAATAGCTAGTTATAGTTCTCTAGATAATAGCATTATATTAACTCGAGATTGAAAGTAGATAGACGTTGCGGGGTTAGGTTAATTCCAGCCGGCCTCACTCGCCGGAGCCATGTCCGTAACCCGCTATCATAAGTCTTAATAACTTTGTTTGAAATACTCCTAATTTCCCAACACCTTCCTTTAAACTTGTTCTCCTGTCCGTTTGCTTTTGTGGTGGTTTGCGGGGTTTGTTAGCGATGCCCATGGACGTCCCATCTTCTTGATTTCCTTCTTCGCCGCCCTGGAAATCGAGCTCCGGACTCCGGCCGGGGGCAAACAGAGATATTTCTGTATATATAAAGGAAGGATCGGTTTTCTTGTCCATTTCAGTAAGTTATTTAGTTGGCTTCTTTTTCTTGATTGATGATTTGAATGAATTCCTCATCTTGGACCCCTCTTTCTACTAACATTTGGCGCAAACGGGCAACATCCTGGAGGTTGCTCCATCAAGGGCCGACGCCATTTCTCACTGGCCCGAGGTCAAGTCCAAGCCAACACCAACACCAAACATCTTTTCCATACCCCAGATTTGGGCCCCGGATTTTGACAAGTGAACCGCGTGAGATATAACACTACCGGGCATCGAGCCGAGTGTCCAATAACGATTCAAACCGGGAAACCTTCTTTTCATGTCAACCGTTTTTCCGGCAGACGCCGATTCTGCCCAACTCCACGAGGCTGGTCACCTGACCAATTCCCCAAAACCAAGGCCGACCATGCATACTCGAGTATACCACCCACCACGATGATTGGCCCAATTCGAGATCACGACCTTCTCATTTGGACGACGAGTCGGTGACATTGCGTTACTCGGTACAATCCATCCAGACGGTATTGTACGGTGTGGTCTCCCCGCATTCCACCAGACCATTCTCACGGCCGGGGAGCTAGTTGGAGCGGGTGGGTCCTTTTGGAAAGAATCATAAGATGAGCGGGTCCCAGGGCCCGAGAAAGAAAGGCAGCCCAGAAAAGGGAATCGAACGTCAACAACGCTTCAACCCTCCTCTCTCTCTCTCCTCCCCGCAACACCAACAAGAGGATCGGGTCGGGTCGACAAGACAAGAATGCCTTCCACCAAGGCTTCGGAGGATATTCATCCCAATGACCCTCTTCACTTCCCGCCCGGGGACAACCTCGACCACACCAAGTCCATGAATGATGTAATTCGCAATGCTAAGAGGGCGAGTGACGAGGAACACAAAATGACCCTGTGGCAAGGACTCCGGCTATATCCAAAAGCTGTGGGATGGAGTCTTCTCATCTCAACTTGCATCGCTATGGAAGGCTACGATCTCTGTTTGCTCAGCAGCTTTTGTAGGTTTGTGTGGGGACGAGAAAGATCTCTTCACTTGACCAATATTACTTACTGATAGAACATAGACGCCTTCCCACAGTTCAACAAAAAATACGGAGAGCTGTCCAAGGATGGAACTTATCAAGTCCCTGCTCCCTGGCAAGCCGGTCTTAGTAATGTACGGAAGTTCCTATCTGTGTGAATCGCCACTCTGCTCACGTGCCAATCAACAGGGTGCAAATGTTGGAGAAATTATTGGTCTGTTTATTAATGGTTTCGTTTCTGAACGATTTGGATATCGATACACTGTCATGACTTGTTTGACTTTGATCATTGGCTTCACCGCTATTTTCTTCACCGCCAAGGATGTCGTTTCTCTGCTGGTGGCCGAAATTCTCTGTGGTATTGTAAATCTTCCCGAATTCTAACATCAGTGTGAGTGCATGTAGCTAACCATTTACAGCCTTGGGGAGTGTTCCAGACTCGTAAGTGAAGATGAGTTGCGAAGTTTTCATATGCACTAATCTCCATTTTCAGTCACCGTTACCTATGCCTCGGAAGTTTGTCCAGTTGCTCTTCGGGGATATCTCACAACCTATGTCAACTTTTGCTGGGGTCTTGGACAAGTAATTGGTATTGGTGTTATCAAGAGCATGTTACCCAGACAAGATGAGTGGTCATACAGGTACATTAAATTCCCCAAGTTATCCGGCATCCCTCCTGAATTCCTGGATCTCCGGGGCTAACTTCATTCCAGAATTCCATATGCCCTCCAATGGATGTGGCCTGTCCCCCTTCTCATCGGAATCGCTCTGGCACCCGAATCCCCATGGTGGCTCGTCCGAAAGGGCAGAGTTGAGGAAGCAAAGAAGTCTCTTCTTCGTCTTACCAGCTTGAACCGAGAAACCGATTTCAATGCAGACGAGACTGTGGCAATGATGGTTCACACAACTGCTTTGGAAGAGAAGGTCAGTCATTACTCGGCGGATATCGTGAAATCTGAGCCCCTAATCAATTCTATCTAGATCACTTCCGGCGCAAGCTACTTGGATTGCTTCAGAGGCACCGATCTCCGCCGAACCGAAATCGTCTGCATGGTCTGGGCCATCCAAAATCTTTCCGGAAACTCCTTCTCGGGCTACTCAACCTACTTCCTTCAACAGGCCGGTCTTTCAGACTCTAAGGCCTACGACTTCGCCCTTGGTCAGTATGGGATCAACATGGCTGGTGTCTTTGGAGCCTGGTTCCTCATGTCCCTTGGCATCGGTCGACGATCACTTTACCTCTACGGTCTCTGTGGTCTCTGCTCCATGCTCCTAATCCTCGGTTTCCTCGGTCTAGTCCCAGAAAAACATCGCGACGCAGGCTCCTTAGCCACCGGTTCCATTATGTTAGTCTGGGCAGCATGCTACCAACTCACCGTCGGAACAGTATGCTACTCCCTCGTCGCCGAACTCTCGACTCGTCGTCTCCAAATCAAATCCGTCGTCCTTGGTCGCAATCTCTATAACATTGTTGGCATCGCCTGCTCCGTTCTTACTCCTTACATGCTTAACCCTGGAGCATGGGATTGGGGTAATTATGCGGGCTTCTTCTGGGCGGGCATTTGCTTTCTGTGTATTGTTTATGTGTACTTCAGATTGCCGGAACCAGCTGGACGCACGTTTGCGGAACTCGATTTGCTGTTTGAGAGGGGGGTTAGTGCGAGGAAGTTTGCGTCGACGAATGTGGATGTTTTCGATGAGTCGATTGCGGGGAGTGTGATGGAAAACTATGGCGAGAAGAAGGAGAGGCAGGATAGTGCTGATGAGAAGAGGTTGTAATTTGGGTGTTGCAGACTACTAACCAGGTTGTTTGTGTGAAGGGGGGAAGAGGTGCGAATGTCGAGTCGCGGAGGTGGTAAAGTGAAGTACCGGGGAGCTATGTGACAAGCGGAGTCAAGGTTTGAGAGCGCGGCACGTTTGATTCAGGTGTTGATGGATTTTTATTCTGGGAGGGGAGCTAAAAAAGGCTTCGGATTTTTTTGGTGATGATACTGGTTGGTGGTGTATTTGGGGCTGGCGCTTGAGAGCTGGGTTGAATATAGCGGAACATGACTCGATGTAAATATCATAATATCAAAAAACCTTCAAACACATGATACCTTCTCACACAAATACCAATATATTCTATGATCATCTGATATTTTCAGCCGCGTCCCCGAGTTCTAGAACAACATTCGAACTAAGACTGAGTTTGGTCTAATGAGGTTTCCCCGCCCCCGCTTTTGGTGCTTGTAAGTAGCCTCAACCAACGTCTCCGTCAAACGCCGACCTCTCCCCCTTTCCCCGCCAGGACGCGCTTGTATTTCCTACATTGTTTATAGGAAACCTCTCCCCGCAGCTTATCACTCTACGAGTGCGTATAGGGAAGACTTTAAGAAAGGGGGCGTGGAGAGTTCCGAGCGGTCGTAGATCCGGAACTCTAGCTTTTGTATATACTTGATTAAAGAGATATGAACAGAATTTATAAACAGACTTAGGCGGCGATACGATATTTATCAGATTATCGCGATATATATCGTAGGATAAACATTATAAATTCTTATCTAATATAATAAAAGATCGTTAAAAAAGTAACGAAAATCGATAAATAGCAGGTTTTAGCGCTAGCGTCTTATAGCACTAAAGAGATATAATATAACTTCTATTTTCTTTTTCAAAATCTACTTTATTAGATTTAAAAGCTATTATAGAAATCTTAATTTAGTATAAGATAAGACGTGTACTCTCTTAGATTTATAAATAAGTAAACTTTATAATTAAAATTAGAGAACTTTATTTTTATTTTTAGAAAATATAAAGATTAAGTATTCTAGTAGCTCTTAGCTAGAAGAACTATTATTCTCTAGAATTAATTATTTTTTCTATTAAGAATTAATATAGTACTAGTTCTTTTTAGAAGTCTAGTATTAATTAGATTACTTAATATAAGATAATAAATATCGTAGATCTCTTTAATATATTACTAGTAATATTACTATCTAAGTTTATTTATAAATAAATAGAGAGAATAAGAGAGAAGAGATATCTTACTTACTATCTTTTTACTTTTTCTTATTTCTTCTAAATTCTTATTTTCTCTAGAATTTTTTATATCTATTATCTATTCTTATATACTTAAATAGCGTAGAAAATATAAAATATAAGCTACTTATTATATATATTTAAAGATGTTTTTAGACCTTATCTATAATAGCCTATTATCTAGACTATTCTAGATAGCTAGGAGTATCTACTATATATAAGGTTTAGCTATATATTTAGCTTTTAATAGTTATTATTTTATATTATCTACTTTAGAAAGGTTATATACGTCTATACGTCTATCTAGACTTTTAGACGTACTTTATAGAGTTTAGGCTTTTATATTAGCTAACGTATATTATTATTCGGTTTTATATCTCTTTTATATCGTCTAAACCACTTATATATAGTAGCCTACTCTTCTAGAGTTAGAAAAGGCTAGTTTAGCCTTTTCTTTCGTATTAGAGTCTAATATCTATATATATTATTTTACTAAACGTACTCTTATATACCTCTTCTATAGTAGTATATATTTCGTACTATTATATTATCTCTCTTCTTTTCTTTTTTTAAAAAGTTTTAAAGAATAATATTACTAGATATCTAATCTTAGACTATATTAGAAAGTAGCTAAGAAGGAGTTTAGAAGTAGCTAGGAATTAGTTAAAAAGTAGCTAGTATTAAAATTAATATTAATAATTATACTTTCTTTTATATTAATATATTCTTAGTACTTACTAAAATATTTATTTAGTAATATAAATAATTAAGAGAGCTAAATAAGATAGTATTTAGAGTTTTAGTATTTATAAGATATTTATAAGAAATTTATAAGATTTCTTTTTTTATTTTTTATATTTTTTTATATTTATCTAGTCTTTTTAGCTTCTAGAGAGACACTATATAGACGTACTTATTTATAAGGTTTTATCTATAAGTAGCTTATATAAGTGTCTAGTACTAGGCTTACTATTTTACTACTCTCTACTTAGCTTTCTTCTTAGTAATAGCTTAGTATCTTCTTATATTCCTTCTATTTCGATTTAATACTTTTATTTTAGTTCTTCTTATAAATAACTGATTTAGTTTATTATAACAGCTCTTATAAGAGCTTAGTTAGCTCTTTCTTATATAAGACTAATAATAATCGTCTTCTAGTATACTATCTTATATAGAACTATTCTCTAATATATCTCTAACCTAAGTCTTCTAACTCTAACTTCTATTCTCTCTACTCTATAATTCTATACTTTTTAAAAGATATTTCTACTACTTTATCTAAGAGCTACTAAATACGCTTTAAATATCTATAATAACTAAATAATAGAGATTCTATCTTCTAGTTATAAAGACTTCTCTAGTTCTATACTTCTATTTATACTATCTAAGCCTCTTCTAATTACTCTATTACTATTACTAAGAGTCTTTTACCACTTCTAGTAATTCTCTTAACTTAAATATAGTATATACTAACTATATAGAATAACTACTATAGGTATTACCTCTAATCTTAGGTTAGTATATAGCTCTCGTCTTCATAGAGTTATATATAATTCTATAGTATATCTAGAGTAGAAGTTCTCTAGTATTAGTAAATATATAGAATCGACTTTAGAGGCTTTCTTAATTAGTTTGTTTCAGTAGTCTATAAATACTATTATCGAGTAAATAAGCTATATAAGTCTTTATTATTAATACTAGTATATTACTATAGTAATATAGCTTCTTCGTAGAAGGTTAAGAGGCCTAAAACTCTAATAGTCGTAGAAAGAGATATTACTACGTCGTGTTTTAACTTAAACTTAGCTCTATAAATAGTTCTAGAGATAAGATAGAACTACTAGAGGTTCGTAAAATACACCGCGTATAGATATTAAGTCTTTGTATTCTAATAAGAGTACTTAATATAATATAATAGCTATTATAGAGTACTTTAATATATTACTCGTAATATTACTATCTAAGTCTATTTATAAATAAATAGAGAGAATAAGAGAGAAGAGATATCTTACTTACTATCTTTTTACTTTCTCTTATTTCCTTTAAATTCTTATTTATTATTAATTCTTATATACTTTAATAGTATAGAAAATTAGAATATAAGCTACTTATTATATATATTTAAAGATGTTTTTAGACCTTATCTATAATAGCCTATTATCTAGACTATTCTAGATAGCTAGAAGTATCTGTTATATATAAGGTTTAGCTATATATATAGCTTTTAGTAGTTATTATTTTATATTATCTACTTTAGAAAGGTTATATACGTCTATACGTCTATCTAGACTTTTAGACGTACTTTATAGAGTTTAGGCTTTTATATTAGCTAATATATATCGTTATTCGGTTTTATATCTCTTTTATATCGTCTAAACCACTTATATATAGTAGCCTACTTTTCTAGAGTTAGAAAAGGCTAGTTTAGCCTTTTCTTCTATATTAGAGTCTAATATCTACGTATATTATTCTACTAAACATACTCTTATATACCTCTTTTATAGTAGTATATATTTCGTACTATTATATTATCTCTCTTCTTTTCTCTTTTTAAAAAGTTTTAAAGAATAATATTACTAGATATCTAATCTTAGACTATATTAGAAAGTAGCTAAGAAGGAGCTTAGAAGTAGCTAGGAATTAGTTAAAAAGTAGCTAGTATTAAAATTAATATTAATAATTATACTTTCTTTTATATTAATATATTCTTAGTACTTACTAAAATATTTATTTAGTAATTTAAATAAGTAAAAGAGCTAAATAAGATATTATTTAGAGTTTTAGTATTTATTTAATATTTATAGAATATTTATAAGATATTTAGAGAATATTATAAAGTATAGCTTTTACTTTTACTTTTAAAATATCATTACTATTATTATTAAATATATTATAATATTTTATTAGATATATATATTTAGACTTAAATAGTAATATAATATTTATTAGATTATTATAATATATATTATATACTAAGAGTCTATTTAGCTTATATAAATATTTAATAAGATATTCTAAAAAGTGACCTCGTATAAGCTAGTATATATCTCTCTTTATTTCTAAATATATATAAAGAATATTTAGCTTATAGTATATATCCTAGTATATATTCTTAGTAAGTAGTACTAAGTACTAGTATTAGATAGTAGATAAAAGATATATATAAACTTTTAAAGATTTATATCTCTAGAGATTTAAATCTTTTTTTAGTAGTATATATTCTATTTATATATATACTAAGATATACGAGGTTAAGTAAGAGATTTATATTACTTTTAAATATATATACTAAACACTAGTATATATATAGAATTAATATCTATATATATATATATTTACTTCTGCTTTTTAGTAGTATATATTCTAGATATATACGAGCTAAATAGACTCTAAACATTATTAAAAAAGTAATAATAATTAATAAATATTATAGTTTTAGCGCTAGTGTCTTATAGTACTATATATAAATTATATTTAAAAGCTATTACTAAAATCTTAATTTAGTATAAAGAACTTATAAAATATATAATCTCTTAGAGTTATAGATAATTAGAGTTTACTATTAAAATTATAGAACTTTATTTTTATTTTTAGATAATACTAAGACTAAGTATTCTATTAGCTCTTAGCTAGAAGAACTATTATTTTCTAGATTAACTATCTTTCTACTAAGAATTAATATAGTATTAGTTATTCTTAGAAATCTAGTATTAATTAGATTACTTAATATAAGATAATAAATATCGTAGATCTTTCTAAATTATTACTTGTAATATCGCTATCTAAGTCTTAGTGTATTTTTTTTTAAGAATAGAATATAGTTTCTAGTTATAGATTTTAAAATTGTAATTCAATTCTCTTATTCAATACGGTCTTCTTTTCTTTCTCTTTGGGATTCTCCGTCACTAAACCTAAGACAATATCGTCATAGAAACCTGAAAACTCCTATATTAGAGATGATGAATCTTGTCCGCCGGTCCTTCTTTTGCACCCGAGACCTTCTAGGTTTTGAGAGAGCGGCGAACACTACAGAACCGAAGCAACGCTAATATTCATTACTACTCCTTAGAAAGTAATCCTTATAACTTTAACTTTACTATAGGAGATCTCGAAAAACTCATGGGACAACAAAGGTCAATGGATCTGTCATTGTTGTTGCAGAGACGAAGGTAATCCCCAGAAATGGAAGTGAGGATGAGAGAAGTTTTGAGATTGGAATTTGGTTTGAGAGGCCTTTCAAGAGTAGTTCTTTTTTATTTATTTAAAGGAGAATGAGCTAAGAAGAACTTTTGCTTTTGGCCATGGTAAGCCTGAAACAGGAGCCTGCTGCATCGAGTTTTAGGGCTTCGCAAAATATGGTGGAACTATGGATAGCAGTGGAAAGCTTGAAAATACCAACCAGTGACTCTTTTAGTAATTGAGTTTTGTATTTAGAATTGACTTTCTACTCTTCTACGAGAATTAGTTAAGTTTTACTAATATTTTCGACAGCTAGGAAGTATTCGGTGGCAAGGGGATGGAATTTCTGAATTTCAACAACACATGGATAACAATTGATAGATAGTGAACTCTTCAAGGGATTATCTCTGCTCTATTCGTACTATTTTGATACACGTTTTGTACGACCAAAGCTTCCTAGGTCTTCTTTTTGCTTCTAGGGTATAATAATATATTGCCATGGCCTTTAAATTGGACTCTGAATAGCTACAGCTCAGCTGTCGATTTATAGAGAAAGGGCAATTGGGAAATGAAAAATATGGAACCATTCCAATGTCATTTAATCTCACCACGCTTTGTAAGGCGACCATTGAGCGTCGCTGTGTCAAGCTTGAAACCCACCAGGTATTTATTAAGCTAGGCAAATTTTGAGTGAGAGTAAGTAGCCTAGAATTTCTCCAAAATAAAAAAGCTAGGCAAACTTCCCAAATTCAAGCCCTTGTTTATTTTTTTTTGTTGATTGTGGTAGAGTTTATCACAGTATTATTTGCGCTGACCTAGAACCATGCTTATACCGGCTTCAACTTCAAACTCTATTATGCCCATTAATTACATTTGGACCCGAAAACATCTACTTCACCATTTTAGACAGTGCTATCGGGGCGTTGCCCGATGTGTTGGCAGGAATCAAAGTAAAACTATCATCAACTGATAGCGGCGTCTCTTCGCACTTGGCTCGTGCTGGCCATGGTCTATGAACAAACTGACCTAACCTATGATTGTCGAGGTCACCTGCTTTAAATTAAAGATTTGGTCCTTTGAACAAACAGGGGGTCCTGGAAATGGGATTTTTTTGTGATTTCGCAGCCTTGGAAAATATATCAAGAATTCCAGAGATTACTGGCGTTTCTACTACAGTCTATCTTGAATACCATTTGAAGTTAGTGGTACTGTTTTATCGCTGATGCCAATTCTTCTGGATTCTATCGAGGAATTGAGGAAGAAAACTTGGAAATGAAATATTAGACGAGAAAAAGCTTTCAGGTAGTTTGTTGTCCTAGCGAAAGAGGATGCTAAGAAATTTGGTTAAGTGGGGAAAAGGGGTGGCGAGGTAATAAAGGTATCTGGTTCAACCAGATTATAAATTCGATGTAGATCATTCCCTACGATCTATTTCAAAGCCATATATCAAAGCAGTGTTGCCTATAGTATTTTAAATAAATATATTATTAGAATATTTTAATAGTGTGTATTTATTTTTAAACCTAATATTTTTACTATACTATACTACTTATTTAATAGTATAACAGTACTAATCGTATACTAGTTAATAACTCGTGTATTAAAACCTAAAATCTATATCTTATATAGGCTACTTTTATTACGATAAGCTATCTAAGAAATTTCGAGGCTATTTTAGAAGCTAATAATATATTTCTTTTTTTTAAAAAATACTCCAATTAATTAGATTTATAAACCTAGCTATTTAGAGCCTGTTTAGCTCGTATATATCTAGGATATATACTACCAAAAAACAAGAGGTAATATATATATATATACACTAATTCTATATATATACCTGTGTTTAGCATACATATTTAAAAGTGATACAGATCCCTCGTTTAACCTCGTATATCTTAGTATATATATAAATAGGATATACACCACCAAAAAAAGTTTTAGACCTCTAGAGGTGTAAATCTTTAAAAGTTCGTACATATCTCTTCCCACCCACTGGTTTCACAGTACTAGGTCACATATATACACCAACATATACACCACGAGCCAAACGAGTACTCAAATTACTTAATATATTAAGAACAATTAATGATATGCACCAACTTATACGAGGTCACTATTCAGGACCTCTCGTCAGATATCCATGCATATATTTAAATGATTTATGCGAGCCAAACAGGCCCTTAGATATATGCTTTTTACTTTATATGTTATAATATAAATTTCTAAAGTTTAAGGCTAAAAATAAGTAGATTTAAAATCTATATAAATCCAGAGTAAAAAGCTTAAAGCTGATAAGCTTGGTAACACTATATAAGATTGATTAAAATACTAATAATATTAATAGTGATATAATTAAATATTTGTAGGATTATATAGTGTAAATAGTATTTATTAAACTCTATTTTCAACGATATATCGTAGTAGTATGATATTCCAGATACTACTGGCAACAATATATCAAAGCGTGGCACAGAATCTAGACGAGTAGCCATTTCCAAGACTTTATTTGCTTCGCTCGTCCCTACCTCTGAACTGTCTTAAAAAACTGCTAGAAGAGCCATGGAAACGAGAAGAGTTTCCTAAGTGCAAATTGTTGAAGCCTGAGTCAACAGACGCCCGCCTCGACGTTTCTTTGCACAAATGTTGTGCAGCTTCCAGACTTGAAGCACTTTGACGAGCATCATAAAGTCCCGTCTTGGTAGAATTGGTAGTTTCGTCTCGAAAAAAATCATGTCCTTAGCACACTAGCTGTAGTTGTTTAAATAGTCGGGTTCGACGAGGACTTTGTCGTGGGTTCTTGCTCCCTCGCACCAAAGAAGTGCCCACGCACGACTGGGGATATATTCTGGCTCGATTTGAATGTAGGTGGTATGGGGTCTTAGGAACTTAGTTACTATCCTTCCACCTATGATTCAAAAGGCACTATGATAGTGCTTTATTGTAGGCGTGAAGTTGTTCAGCTGCTGAGTTATTCTTAGGATATGTAAGAACGGACGAAATAACAGCTAATTCTTTAATTGGAATCAGGTTAGTATAAGCAACGAGGGAAGGATTGTTGAGAAGAAGTTGCTGATGTCGTTCCGGTCTGGGTGGGCGTATTTAATGTGGAAGACTATCTTACCTTTCGTCTTTCGATGTTTTATGAAGCATCTGTGGGTTATTAAAACTCATGTAACCTGTCTTTTTGGCCCCCAAAGTTGGCTGTTGGCTTACTCGTTAATTTTTAGCTTACTCACAGTTCACTTGTTGGCTTACTCATCACTTCACAGTTTACTCATCGATTGCTAGCTTACCCGCAACATGTTTGAGTAAGCTAATCACCCAGTTTGGGGGCAAAAACACGCGTGACTTCAGACCCCTACTTATCTCGGCATTGATTTGATGCGCATCTCTTTTAGTCGATGACAGACTACAGATTTTATCTTGTTGCTTCGTCGAAATCATGTTTGCGGCGAAATAGCCTCTACAATATTATACCGTCTATTTCGGCCACCCGGTATAATGAGTGAGTCTCCTTAGTTTGCCAACACTAGCATGTTGATTAAGAAAGCGAAGACCTTCTATCGGTCACGTTGATACTTGTGCCTTGAAACTCAGCGAGCCAACGTGTGTTCAATAAAAACTGCTTAGGCATTCATTTTGGCACCACAAAGACAATAAAGAGGGAAACTAGTAGCTCCATCGAAACCACTCAACTAGTTAAAAAAAGGGGGTGGTAACACGTCTCGATCGATATTCATTATCCACTGCTTATCGCCCACCAAGCTCAACACTATCTCCAAAACACAATGACAAATGAGCTTCGGGATAACGAGCACCCTTTGATCCACCAACATTCTCAATAGCAACACGAATCTTTTTCTCCTCTTCCTTTGACAACTCCACAAAAGCTGCACCAGCATTCTCCTCCAAATACTTGACATGTTTGGTTCCCGGAATCGGAATAAAGTCTGTTTTTTATTAGCTTTTAATGATCAAGACATACGGAGGGAAATGTGGTACTAACCATCACCTTGAACCAGAACCCATGCCAAAGCCAATTGCCCAACCGTACACCCCTTTTCTTTAGCAATCTCCTCAATAACCTCTACAATTTTCAAGTTTCCTCCAAAATGTTCCTCTGAAAATTTGGGAAAGTGTCTCCTCGCATCCTTCTCATCCAGATCTTCACTCTTTCTCAGTCCCCCTGTAAGAAACCCCCGTCCAAGCGGTATTCGCTCGTCCCCAACTCCCTTGCTGCTTTGAGCAGTCCAATATTCTCATCCTCAATTTCCAAAGCAAAAGGGGAGAACTCGACCTCAATAGCTGCGATAGGATGGATCTTACTCGCCCTCCTCAGGGTAGCCGCAGAACACTCCGACAATCCCATATGCCTAATCTTCCCCTCATTCTTCAATTCCACCATGACACGAATTGTCTCCTCAATTGGTGTATCCGGATCAACGCGATGTTGGGAATACATGTCAACATACTCGACACCTAGCCTTTCGAGACTTGCTTCACAGGCGGAACGAACATATTCGGGCTTGGAATTCGTTTCGTATTTTCCATTGTTGATGGCGATACCGAATTTGGTGGTGAGGAAGATCTGGTGAGGAAGATCTCATCTCGACGGCCGGTTTTGGCGAGCCAGCGACCGAGCATGGATTCATTTTCGAAGGGCCCGTAGGAGTTGGAGGTTACCCAGAAGTTGATTCCTTTGTCGGCGGCGGCGGTGAGGACTTTGAAGTTGTCTTGATCGCTGGGAAGACCTTGGGAGCGGGCGATGGACATTCCCATGCAGCCGAGGCCGAGACAGGAGATTAGTGTGTCGCCAATTTTTCGTTGTGGAAAGGCTACTGTCATTTTGGAGTTGAAGTGGTTGCTTGATATCGGTTAGGGCTGATGACTTTTAAGTTCTGGTAGTTGTGATGATTGCTGTTGAGTAGTGATGAAGTGAGTGGTGAGGTTGGAAGCGGGAGAAAGGGATGATATATTTGAATCACTAGGTAGCAGTGTGGCAAAACCAAGTTTAATGACTATGGATTTGATACCCACTGTAGACTGAGCCTCGTAATCTTTTCAAGAGATAGGAGCAACCAAGATCCACCACACGACTTCAAGCCCCAGTGTCGAAGGGTCTCATTGGCCCATTTAACTACATTTAACTACCACCCGGGCATTTAACCAGAAGGACCAAGCTAGATCATCCGTCACTCGGATTTTATGCATATAGGGCAGTTAGACAAGATGCTCCTGTCGCGAAGCTCGGATAGGAGAAACCCCTCATTGGCGAATCCCCACCAACCAATCACCCCCTTTCCATCCAGAGCATTTATTACAGAACTCCTTCTCAATGGAGAAAAAACATGCAATGTATCTCAGCGTAGATACATTTTACTGCCATATTTCCAAGTCACAAGTAATATGGGGTCTTCTAAATCCATTAACTCCGGGTGACCAGTCCGGCACCGACGATAGCCCCGCTTGTACCGCCATAAGCTCCACATGCCCAATTTGGAAATACTCACGAGCCCAAGCGACCTGCTCCTCAACCCATTTAGTTAGATGATTTCAATTGAATGAATTCGGAGGTAGAAAGTGACATCCTCCGGATGTGGGTGGACTTAAGCGAGATGTGTGGCTAAACACCATTAACTCCATCAACGTATGTGGTATTTACCGCTTGTTAAAATTACTCACGAGAAACTATGTACGGACTAATAGCTTTGTAAGCTTACTGGTGCGCATTCATTCCATCTCCTGACTTTTTTGTCCGCCAGCTACTACTCTTCATTTTAATCATTTCACACCCACACTGTCCTTCACTCTACCAGACATCCTTTCCGAGTATTTCGTTCCAGTTGTCATAAATGGCTCATTTAGACGGTCATTTTCGTTCATCTCTCCTTGCAATGACTTCTTATTTCTACGTTTTCATCCGGTCTTGTTAGACCAAGTAAACCAAGAGTGCTACTCAAGCTTCAAAGGGAAGAGTAGAGTCGGGACCGATGTAGGAATAGAGGGGACTGATAGGAAGCATTAGTTCTCCTCCAATTTTCGAAACGCTTCTTCGAGTAAAATTATGCCAATATACTTTTTTGACTTAGCCTTAGACTTGGCATTGGCACTAATACAGACGAGACACAGCGCTGTATGTAGATAAAACTTACTTCAAACCCTAGATGGTCTGCTACGCGCAAGGGGCTTCTTCAAATCTGAATTTTAGCTCAAGAAATGAGGCTCCACAGCAGAAATACTTTTGGCAAACATGCATTCTTTTCCTCGTTTATTGAAAAGCTACAAATAAACTCAACCCGCTTAGTTTAACTTCTTATGGTTTTTGATTTATGTCACTCATCACACTCTTTTGATGTTGGGGCTGAGTCACTTGCCTCACGGAGCACCCCGAGTCAACTGAATACTGCTAAGTATATTGCCCACTACCTGAGCAAAAGCGATAAGATCCCTTGATGTTACGTATGGATGTCTCAGCCAGGAGTGGTAGGTAACTTCAAATGGTGCCAGTTGCGTCCCAGAACAATAAAGAAGCAGGGTAGTGTCTATTTTCAGTTCAAGAAGGGAAATTTTGATTCTTGGGCATAAAGCAGCAATCCTAGAAGTATCGAATATTAAGGAGCGCGAAAAGAACTACACACCTATGATCTGGATGCGATACGGATCATCCCAGCGATATCCTTTCTACTTTGATGATGAGAGAAAGCCAATGCAAACCAGCCTATCAAAGTAAAAGACCACCTATGATTTCCAAAAATAAATTGTCTGCAAATATATCAGCCATCCAATGTTCTAAAACCAAACTCCATTCGAGGAAATTACAACATAGCAAATTGCCTTAGCCTCAAAAGTTCCAAAGCTCGACATTAAAGCCCCACGAGGATGGTGTAGAAAAAATCGGAGCTGCCGGACATGTGAACTGTGTTCTGTCGGGATAAAAACCTCGAGGATACTAGAACAGGTGAAGGAGATGAGAGGAGCCATTGTTAAATAGATGGCGAGCCATGCTTCTTCCAAGTTGCTCTTCCTATCAATAACAATGAAGCATACTAAACTATGAACCATGATACGAAGCTAGCCACGAAATCGACAGCAAGTCTCCCCCATTTCACCCCTCCACTTCACCCTGACCCCCCAGATGCCCGATCTACAAGCCCGAAACTCAATTCCTGGCATCGATCTCGTGAAGTATCGCGATTCATGATACCTTGCAGTATGGTAGTCCATCGCAATTCCCATTGACCGCATGTAAAATTTTGAGTATGGGTTTCTGGAACCCAAGTATACAAAGCCAGAAGAATTAAATACCAGGGAATGCACTCAATCCCCTAGCATACAACTCTGTACCCCTCATCAGATTCAAGACACTTACTGGTAGAGACTTAAGAGAAAGTAAGGTGAAGTCCTCTCCAACTTCTACTATCAACGGTTGAGGCGAAGAATCTCAGGAAGGAAGGAAAGGAATGTTAAATAAAGACTATCCAACCGTCTAATATCTAGCGTGAAATTACCAAAACCGGCGTTGCAATAACGAAATGAAAGCAAGGAGAAGAAAGCCATCCGCTATCCAACCCTCGTCCCTCCAAACCCTTCAAAGCCTTAACAAACGACCCCTTGATCGAAGCCCATTTCAAGAACCTACCCATCACCCCCATCACCAAAAATCTCCCCACTAAAACTCTTCCTAAAAAGTTACTCCATCCAACCCCGCACCTACAGGGAAAAAACCCCAAAAGGTCCCGCAAGTTTCATTCGAACCTCACAGTAAGATTCGAAACTACCCCCTAGATCGACAGGAAGCAACCCCACTTTTATCAACGCAAATTATTCAATCTGTCCAAGTACGAAGTACAAAATCATAATTTCCTATCCTTCCTCGGACTCGAACTTCCATACCTCTGTTAAAGCAACAGCGAGAAGCCCAACTCCCCCTCCGAAAAGCAGAGCATGTACCCAACGATGCAACGGCAGATTCTGTTCTTTGAAGAAGGAATGTGTGACGGGGAAACGGGGTATATGTTCAACATGTCACATAGTTTGCGCGTGTCATTATCCACAAGTAATTTCAAGGAAATGGGTTTTCAGATGGGAGATTAGATTGAGAAGTCAGAGTGGTGGGAGGGGTAGAGTTGGGGAATTAAAACAATGATGCTCGAAGAGGAAAGAGAAAAGATACCCACGACATGATTTAGCATGTAATTGGAAGATGATTTGAATACCAGCACAAGACAAGATCTATAAGGATCTATCGAATTAATTGAAGCAACGATGTACACATTGGATCAAACACTTTTGTATTCCACAACACCTACGACACCCAGTAAAAACACACAAAGAAACTCCCCCCAATACCATCCCTACTCCCTTTTTTTCACTCAACACAGAAAAAAGACAAGAATATTAGACTATTAAACATCCCCCTTAACAGCATCAACAACACTCCACTCCCAACAAGTCCTCAACCCCTCACACTCCTCCAAAATCCCCCCATCCTCCCACCACCACCCCTCAGCCTCCACAAACCCCCCCCACATCTCCTTCCACAACATCCTTCCCACCACACTTTTCAATTCCTGCTTTACGATATCATTTCTATCAATCTTCGTTGCTTTTGTGCTGCTGGGCTGAGCTTGCGCATCACCAATCTCACTAGCTTGAACACTGCCAAGGATGGAGGTGTCGGGGTCGTGACTTTGACTGGCTTCATCGAGGAGTAAGTTTTGGGCCCGAGAACCATCAACAACCGCCAAAAAGGGGACGGTAAGAATACAACTCCCCTCCGCCCTGAGTCCCGCATCCCTCAACCACTCCGGGAAAAGCCTACTAGGATTAATACACCGAAACTGTTTCTCCAGATTCAAAATCAAATGGTTATCCAACCAGCTCCTCAACAGCGGTCCAAGTGTGGAAGAGAGAGGATAAGGATCAATAATCGTCAAATGAAGGATTCCTTCCTTTGGGGTCGGTGTCTGCATGGGGATAGTCGGGGGCAGCGACGTGTTTTGAAGCGAGATGGTTGTTACACTCGGGGAAGGAGGAGAAGATGGGGTGAGGAGACGATGACATTCTTTTAGGAGAGGGGGGATGGAGGAGGCGGGGAATTGGGCGGGGAGGGAGAAGGCGTGGATGGAGGTGAATGTGTTGTTTTCGTACGGTAATATCGTCCCCAACTCTGGAATAGAAAGGGGCCGGATGTTAGGATATGGTTTTGGCGAGAGGGGGGATTTGCAAATGTGGTGGACTTCTGTACTTGGACTCGAAAGTGCTGAGAGAAATGAGGCCGATGCTGTACTAATAATCAATACTCATTTCAAGTTAGAATGGGAGGGGATGGGACATACCATGATTTTCATAGAGACTCAGGACTTTACTATTCCCCGAAGTAGAAAGTTGGATCGTCGAACTCTCATTCTGCGGACCCAGACGAGTGGTTTTTAGATCTCGGAGGGCGAACAGCATCCACCGCTGTTTCTCGAGTTCTAGTTCTCGGTAGACGGAGGCATCTGCTACTTCAACCCATTCTTCTTTTAGACGCTCGAGAATGATTTTGGAACTTGCTGCTTCCATTCTTCGTATGCCTTTTTGGAGGTGCGAGTGGACCAATCTGACGGGTCTCTGTCTTTTGACATTGGTTAGTTTGATGGGAGGTTGGAGTAACTTTGGGACGGGGATATCTTCTACTCGTCGCTGCTCGGCCCAGCCGCGTGTAGGTGGTTTGTGTGAATCTGACCTGATGGGAAGGGGAGGAAGTGGAGGAATTGAGAAGGTGGGTGGAGGTGTTGGTGGTGGGTTGTTGATGTCAACAGTCTTCTTTGGGGTTGGTGTTGGTTGTTTCTCGGGAAGGAAGAAGTGAGGGACTGGAAAGTCAAATGTTGCTGAATTCCGTGCTCTGAGTAAGTTAGCATTGGCCCATAATATAGGGGTTTCGACATACGGATCTGTAGGAGAATCTCCAGTGCGAACTGGAATATTTGTACGCGGAGGTATGGTGACGACAGTTGCCACTTGCTCTGCTAAACTGGCATTCTCTCTTGGCAACGTTGAGATATCAGTACCTCTACTGGCAAACGACTTTGGGCTTAGAGGCTGAATAACATGGGATTTGGTTGTTGGCGAGTTGACAACGGATCCCCATGTTGAGTTTGTAGTTGACGACCTTCCAGTCCACCCTGAAAATACTGATTCCGCAGCTGTCAAAGAGTTAGTATACACATTTCGAGAATAGTTGGATGCAACTTACGCTCCGAAGCACAGGACAGGTCAGTGTCTTGATCGAACGGAAAGGGACCCCTTGACGGCTCTTTACTTGTTGAAGGCTCGAAATCTCGAACGGAAGAATCCGACGCTACTGTATAGCTGGATATTCGTCGTGAGGTCTTACTGGCATCTGGATTTTTCAAAGCAGAAAGCTTTGATTGTGATCCGGTCCTTGTGAGTCCACTTCTCTTGCTACTTCCTCCTCCAAAGAGTGATAGAAGTGCGGGACGATTATGACTTTGGGAGGAATCGGACGAGTTGGAACTTCTTATTGAGGATCCTCGAGATGTTCCACTGGCTTTGCTCTCCTTTCGAATCTTACGCTGGCCCACGGTCTCCCTGGAAGGGTCTGTATAGTGAACGTCAAACATGGCGACGATGAATCAAGGGCGATCTGCAAACGGTCTGGGGAACAACAAGGAGGGGGAATGCTTCACGGGCGTAATGCTACGAGGGATCACTCCCATAAAAGCGATGATTGATGTGATAAATCGGGGTGGGATATATATCGGATTTTGCAAGTTGAAACTGAAGCCAAAAAGAAAGGTGTGTGACAGATGTGACGTGAGACCTACATAAATCTCTCCCCCCACGAGTTTGCCGGCTCGTGGGTAGAAGTTGATTATTCAGATTCTGTCTCTTCCCACATGGCATCGAGACACCTTGTCGCAAGCAAGAGCAGAAGCAAGACAGTGGAAGCGGATCGACAGACTTGACCAGCTTGAAAATTCATCTCGTTTCCCGAGGGAACACCCGCATAGCATCATCAATCTTGGGGGGGGGTTAGTGGATGAGTTGGTGATTCCCGAGTCTTCTTATTATGTCTGCAGGTAGCCGTCGATGCTGGCTATTTAGACTGGCGAGGAGAGACAGATACGGTGAGATCGGATGAAAAAAGTGGCGTTCAATAGAAGAGCTGTAGCACAAAGGTATTGAGCAAGATGTGACAACAGCAGAAGCATATGAGATGAAGCAAACGGGTGTGATACTAGAAAGGGGGTGGAGTGGCACGGTTGACGTGGTGGCCATGGAAAGAAAAGAGAAACGCTAAGCGACGTTGCGTCGTGGTGGAGAAAAGGGGAGATGGGGATGTGGTGAGGAGGGGAGAGTGGGGAGGGGAGAGGAAGGAGATGCCTGAGAGCCTGAGGGGATCTTTCCTGTAACTCAGAGCGGGTCCGCGGCAAGAAGCCGAAAGTCCAGCGATTGGTTACAGCAGGGTGATCTGATTAATAAGCTGATTGCTTGGAAACACAACACCACGCCAAACTTCTATCAAACTTCTACCAAACATCGCCAGAACTTCCTTTTCACGCCTCCTCTGCCACCTCTCCCACCGTCTCCTACCATCTCGTGCCTCTTGCTATCCCACGAGGTGTGCCGCGCGCCACGATGGCCACCACCACCATCTACCGTCTCTTCGCTGGCTGCCGGTAATCCCTCGTGGGCACACCACAGTACACCACCAAATGGAGGCACTGCGCTGCGCTGCTCGAAAACAAAAATGGAAAAAACCCGGCGCAAGGCAACGTCAACACGAACCGTCGATCAAAGCGAAACCCGTCGTCCTACTGCAACCTCAAATCATGGACTCGAGTACTTGAATACTGCAGCAACCTGCAGAAAGACGACGAGGGAAGACCCGCAAAAGGCACCGCCTCCTCGGCCGACGCTCTTGATCTGCTGCATCTCGCATAGAGAGATCAACCGGTCCTAGACATAACCGGAACCAGATCAGAGAACCGTAGGGAGGACAACAGGATGCCATGGGAACACGACCTGGCAATCGTTCGCCGAAAGTAGATGCACAACAGATGCCGTGACGGGGACCTGCCTTCGGATTCAGATGGGAGCCAATGGTAGACCCGTCGATGGGTGTTCAATGTTGTGTCCAGCCCACAACTTCAAGCCCAAGGCGAGAGACGACCGTGGCACAAAATAAAACCGACTGCATTATCGAGTAAGACAAATACACCAGACCCAGCTCTCAGGACAGGCCGGCAAGAGGAGAGAGGAGAACGGGAAAAATGAAGAGCATAATAATGGCATGATCTGACGAAGGCTCGACTGGCCTGTTGATCTATCACATTGGGAATTTTGCAGTGGATGCTGCTAGTGGCTGCTTTTTTTCAAGTGAATCAAGCCTCAACCGCCTAGTTAGGGATGGAGACCAAACGTTTATGAAGTATAAACGACATCTCGAGTCAAAGTCGAGTTCGCCATGCAGTCTCTGCATCTCCGGCTTGACTCTCGCTTCCACATGCAAAGAACCAACCTCCTCCATTTCTCCTGCCAATTTCCGTCTGTTGTCAACCTCCTTGCATATGGTTGTGTTCCCTGCTGTATTGATACCTTGACTACGATCTTGCCCACTTGGTCAAGCAGTTCTCGTCCCACTCGGACTTTCGTAGCTTTCTTCTCCGTTTCAGCTTCTGCCTGTGGCGAGCGTATTACATGTAGTGTCACTTTTTTCCTTGAAATTTTCCTTAAAAGTAATTTTCAAGTTGCTAGCCGCCGGTGACAGATGCATAGACAATTGGATGGCTTATGGAAGTCCGGTCCGATCCGATTGTATTTACGGACAATCCGTTTTGCAATCGCTTTCCACTACACAAGCACTTTTGACAGCCGCTGTCAACATTGTCTGAGCCGTTTCCCATCCGATTTCTCGTATATCTTTTCGCTTCCGCCACGTTTCTTACATGTGCAATTCTCTCTCGAATCATTGTCTTTCATCATGTTTGGTTTGAAAGATTCCATCAGAGACTTGGATAGGAAAATATCCTCCTCTACCTTTGGTAGAGTATTTCGCCTCGATGGATCGGGTCATGTAAGTTACTTCAAAGTACTCTTACTTGAAACATTCAATGGCCTTCTTGGCTCTAACACTTTACAGCACAAAGTTCAACCTGGCTCTAGCTTCTTTACAGAACTACATGCTGGACTGACGACTTTCTTTACCATGGCATATATCATCGCAGTCAACGTAAGTTGTGAATGTATTTGTCACTCTTTGTTACTAATTGTCCAAGTCATCAATTTTGGGTCAGAGTGGTGGGACTTGTGTATGCAAAGACACTGCAGATCCACTTTGCTTGAACAATTCAGAGTATAATGATTGTCTTATCGGTAAGTATTACTTCATTTGTCCAGATGTTTTGACTGACAAACAAAGACATCAAGAGAGACTTGGTCACTGCGACAGCAGCCATTGCTGGCATCGGGTCCATTGCTTTTGGTTTCTTGACGAATCTTCCTGTTGCATTAGCGTATGTTCTCTGGCAAATCTCACAAGACCGATCTAATGATATATAGACCCGGAATGGGACTTAATGCCTATTTCACCTTCCAAGTTGTTGGTGTTCGAGGTGGAGGTTCTGTGTCGTATCGTCTCGCCCTAACGGCAGTTTTCATTGAAGGGTTCATTTTCGTATTTCTATCATTGATAGGCATGCGACAATGGCTCGTCCGACTTATACCTGGTTCCATCAAAGTTGCAAGTGGTGTCGGCATTGGTTTGTTCCTGACAGAGGTCGGCCTATCATCCTCCGGAATTGGCATGATTTCTGGCTCAAGAAACTCTCCCACAGATCTCGCAGGATGCCCAACTCAATACATTGACCAAACCACCGGAGGATGCACAAGTCACAAGATGACAAGTCCCACTGTACCTACCCCCTTCCCTTTAGGTAGCTATACTCACCATTATCTTAGATGTGGATAGGCATCATGTGCGGCGGAGTCCTAACCGCCTGGCTCATGTCCTATCGTGTCAAGTCCGCCATAATCATCGGGATCTCTGTTGTATCTATCATGTCCTGGCCGTAAGCTCTCCCGACCCCCTTCTCCTTTCCAGACCCCACTTGCTAACAACCACAGTCGCAATACCTCATTCACATACTTCCCCCACACCGACGAGGGAAACCAAATGTACGCCTTCTTCAAGCGAGTTGTCTCCTTCCACCCCATCCAAAACACTCTCGCAGCGCAAGATTGGGATATCACCGGTGCAGGGGGCCATTTCGCCCTTGCTCTCTTCACGTTCCTATACGTTGACATCATTGACTCCACCGCAACTCTTTTCTCCATGGCTCGATTCGCGGGTGCTACGGATCCTGAGACTGGGGACTTTCCGCGCAGTACGTTGGCGTATTGTACGGATGCGATGATGATTAGTATTGGGAGTTTGTTTGGGTGTAGTCCTGCGACAGCTTTTATCGAGAGCGGTGCGGGGATTACTGATGGTGGACGCACGGGGTTGACTGCTATAACAACGGGGGTTTGTTTTTTGGTGTCTATTTTCTTTGCGCCGATTTTTGCGAGTATCCCTCCGTGGGCGACGGGATGCACACTCATACTGGTTGGTTGTATGATGATGCGACAAGTCACCGCTGTAAACTGGGGGTTCATCGGTGATGCTGTCCCCGCGTTCGTGACGGTTGCTTGTATGCCCCTCACCTACTCCGTGGCGTACGGTCTCATCGCTGGCATCTTCTCGTACGCTACGCTTAACAGCCTCATCTATATCACTAAAAAACTTAGTCGGGGAAGGATACAACCTCCCGACGCGGACTCGGCGGAGTATTGGACGTATAAACCGAGTGGTAGTCAGCCGCCTTGGTTCGTTAGGTTGGCGAAGGGGCAGCTTTGGAGGGGCGGGGTGGGGGATGAGTGTGAGGTTAAGACTTTGGGGAGTGTGGGGGTTAGTGAGAAGGAATTGGTAGATGGGGGGAATGCGGGGACGGTTAGTAGGGGGGTTAGTGGGATTAGTACGGGGACTGGGATGGGGGTTGAGGGGGAGGAGTTGAGGAAGTTTGATAGTCGGGGACGGGTTGGGGAGGTGTGAGGCTTTGGTTTTGTTGTGCTTTTTTTTTGTTTTTTTGGTGGGAGGTGGGTGGTCTGGGGTGGTGGTATTGTGGTATTGTGGTGTGGGATGTGGGTTGTGCCTGGGTGAGCATTGGAACGAGAGATGGATTGATGGGTATGATGAATGGCCATGAGGTTATGTCTGGAAAATGGGTTTCTCTTTTGTTCATTGGACATTCGTTTCTTCTTGTGTGTTGATCACTCTTTCCCCTTTTTATTTGTTTTAAAGATTACAAAAGTACTTTGTATTATTGATATTTTGGAGACGGATGATAGTAGGATCATAGTTTGCTTGTCTGTATTCGTCGGAATGTGAACAGTTGGGAGAGGAAATTTATGGAATCCCGCCATATCTAGTGAAAAGTGGCAAGTGCCCACGCCCACCTTCTTGCCCCTCAACTTGTTTATCAATCAGTACCTGTTTGATGCCAGGAGAAGAAAGCACGCGAAGGAATTATCTGATTACCGATTACTATAGGAAAAGTATGAAAGTAAATAAGGACAGTGTGTGAAATATTCGAACGGCAAGTGCCTCCTCCCCCCCACCTCATCATCATCCTCTTCTCAAATTCCCAACGCACCCATTTCCACAGACAAATGAAAAACACTGTAACCGAGAAACTTTAATCAAGAAGTTTAATAATACCCCCCCTTTCCACTTCCACCTGGAGAAGAGGAACCCTTTCCATCGTCACCGAAGAAATTCCCGGGATTGAATTCCCCGTTTGGGCCGAGGGAGTTGGCTAGTTGAGCGGCTATGCCTGCTGCTATTCCTGCTTCTGTTTTCTGGTTAGCTTTTTGCTTTGTTTTTGTTTCGTTTTTCCTTTTTCGTCTTTTTGGAAGGAGTATTATGAGTAAATGAAACGAGAGGAAGGAAGGAGGGAGGGAAAGAGGATGTTTCAATTCCCCTCGATCTCTCAATCACTAACTTCAAGGAGGAGAAAAGAACAGTTTACTTACGGAGATCGGAGCCCGAGGGTCCGACTGTTGCTGGTGGAGAGGGGTTACTTGGTGGTTTTGGTGTGTATGGCGGACTTGAGGGTGGTTGGGTGGGGATAGTTGGGGGATGGGGTGGTGAAATTGGGGGTGCTGGTGGTCCTGAGGAACCCGAAGAACCACCAGTCGAACCTGAATCATATGGTGGAGTTGGTGGGTTAGGAGATGGAGCAGGAGATCCAGAGCTCGAAGATCCAGATCCAGAGCCAGGGAAATGATATCCTTGTCTCTTCACAAACCCGCCATAGTTCTTGAGAACAGACTCGATGATTGCTTTCAACTGATCTGCTGTCAAGGTCCCTCCATTTGTGGGAAGCTCTGAGAAAGGAATGAGTCCTATAACCGCGGTACAAATTTTCGTGCCATCGAGTGCGAAGGGGTTGGAGGCTGGAAGTTCTGTGAAGGCTTTTTCGCATGCTGCGAGGATGGATGCCGGTGTTGGGGGTGAGGATGGGGTATCTCGCTTAGCAGCTTGAAATGGGTGAGTGAGTTGTCCTAGAGCTGCCTGGATGAGAGCCTCTATCTCGGAAGGTGATAGGGAACCCCCGTTTGCGGGAAGAGAGGAGAGAGGAATCAATTGTATAATCTTAGGGCAAATTTCTGGGCCGAAGGTGAATAGAAATTTTTCACATGCTTGGAGGATTTCTTGGAGTTGACCTTGTTGTCCTGACGTAGGACTTGTAGGCGGAGGAAGGGGACTCGTCGGGTTTTCGGGTGTAGCTTGTGATGAGGTCTCTCGCTTATAATATGGGTTACCAGCAGGTGAAGAGGATGGCGTGGAAGGAGGACTGGGAGGAGGGTTGCTGGTTCCACTCGAACCACTCGTCGATGAGCCAGAGCAGAATTTCGAAAGGGTAGACGACGCTCCTGAGAAGAAAGGATCATCGCAGAAATCCGATGAATTGGGATCGCCACCCCCATGTTTTGGAGGACTACCGCCTCCGTATCCATACCCCCCATTTGATGAACTTGGGGGAGCTGGTGTGCCGATGAACCCTCCGCCTCCATTTTGACCAGAGTTGGGTTTCCCGCCGAAGATACCACCAGGTCCAAATAGACCATCACCTCCTACCACGTTTGGAGGAGGTGGCGAGGGAGAATATGGGGGTGGTTGTGGATGGCCATAAGGAGGAGCAGAAATTGGTGGTGCCGGAAGGGTAACGCCATCAACTGCACCTGTGGAAATAGGGACATTTGGCAAAGTGACAGTCACTAGAGAAGTGATTGTCGTAAGCGGAATGGAAGCAACGGGGATTGAAGCGAGAGGTGCTGAGGGATAAACTGTGACAATGATTGTGGTTGTAGATGCGGAACTGAAGATCGGACCCACGATTGGCAGAGAAGTGGCTGAACCATCGGACCCTCCCACTGTTATAGTTGGAATTGGAAGGGATGGGAGATTTGGCGGAGGGGCCCCATAAGTTGGTAAAGCTGCGGGAGGCGAGGGAAGACCTGGTAATGGCAAGCTGATGGAAAGAGATGGTAGAGAACCCGGAAGCGAGACACCATCTGCTCCTCCAACTGTCGAAGTAGGTAGGATGGGTGGAAGAGGAAGACCAGGAACTGGGCCAGCTGGAGGATTTGGCTGAGCCGGAGGAGATTGATATGGTGGTGGTTTGTAAGGACCATACGGGTTCTGGTATTTGTTCAGTATATTGGAAAATAGTGGGAAATGATTTCTTTGAACACTTACAGCAATGGGCGAAGCAACCACCAATGGGATAGCCGTGAGCACGAAGCTCAGACCTTTTCGTGTCATATCTCCTCTGTTACTGATATCTTCAAGCCCGGTTTCGATTTATCTTGACGATTTGCTTTCCAAACAGCTGTTCCTTTCGTTCGTATGGTTCAACTTTGCTGCTCTGAAAAGTTGAAACTCCCGAAGGAAGTCGATTTATATATTCCCAAGCATTAGCCCCTCATGTTACTGTCTACCCCGGAATATCCCCGTCGTGTCTCTGGAAAATGATATATGAGGCAAGAACATCGGCGACCACTGATAAAGAAAGGGTAGCAAGTATCCGGACGACGCATTATCTTAATTGTGTTCTCGTGGTATGTATCGTGGCGAAATCAGTACGTGAGGGTACAGAACGCGTCGATCTCAATCCAGGAGTGTGGACGGGAGAACCAAAAAGTGACTAAACTGTGTTTTCATCGATGAGCGAGTGTGCAAAAAAGTGTTCTGGTGTTCAGAAGGTTTCCTATGTACTCTTGGTTGTCCAACTAAAACCACGCTTTCAGAGAGAGCTGAGGGATAAAGACCCTTCGGATTCGGAGCCTTGAAATCCAAAAAGGTGTCTTCTGATACACTTGAAGCTTCTAGACTTCTATCCGTTACCAGCAAGGGGCTATCCTCGTATTGTTTCGCCTGAAACGATGTGTTATCTTTCGGTTGTTATTTCTTGAGCTAGAGGCCAAGTTGAGTTCTTATTAGGTACCTAAGCAAACCCGGAATCAACCTCCCGATGAACACAAAGTACTCCTAGACCACTGGGTGATAATTTAGTACGCTATACCTATAAAGTGTAATTGAGATCGTAGAGATGATGTTGGATTTGCACCGTGAGAAAGGTCTTGTGCTTCATTTGTGGTACGGGAAAGCGATAATCTTGAATAAACGTAAGCTTCATAAAGCTTATTGTCTCATAAATGTTGCTTTAACATGAATAGAAGATTCCGTTCCCAAGTGAGAATTCCAATCGTGATTCGACCTAATGTCGTTCCGGCAGAATGGAATAAACATATTAAGATACTGAAGGTCTCCTGATATCGATACAACCCAGAGTTATCGGGCCATCGGTTGAAGTCCTTTCCGAAAGAAAATGTCTAAGATCTTGTACCGATGTGTGCAGATTTACCCCTCCATTGGAGTGTTAAGCGAGAAATGTCAAAAAGAAAAATTTACTTCAACCATTCTTTTGCCAAACGATTTTCACACCATGCCGTACCAATCGGAATTCTGTATCTAAATCCAGCAATTGTTATCGAGGCTGAATTTTCTGATTTATTATTCTCCGTCGATATTGCCATGAAAGCGAGTCATGATGATATATCCCTTTTCTGATCTATCGATTCTTTGCTCATATCCTTTACACAAAAGAAATTTGAATTTGGGCTAATGCGCTCAGTCTTTGCATGCTTCACAGCCTCATGATGTTTAAATTTTTTAATTCTTTGAACAATAGCCCCTTGCCTCAAATAATAGAGAAGCTTCTACTATCGATCCGGTCCCATGAAAAAAAGAGCATTATAGTTTGAAGACATTCTGCATCCAACGAGAGCGGGGATTCTTTTTTCCGTTTAGTTCCACAGTAGCAACGTACCTACCTAGGTGGTGAGTGACAAAAAACTAGTCGTTGTACTACCGATCTACTCTGCTGTATTACGACGAGAGATTTGATGACAGCATAACCTTACTTTTGCGTTCCCAGAAATCGATAAACAAATTTGTCGGGGAAAACGGCGTGCGAGAGTTCGAGAAGAGATCGGGAATCGAACGAGAGGGAGACTATACTTCCTTGGTATATAACTTATTATCAAGTATTGTCCTTATAAGATTGGGAGGGGAAGTGAGGTGGTGGAATAGAGTAATGTGAGTGTGTACTCTTATAAATAGTGTGACAATCGGAAGTTTTTCAATCTAGGTAACAAATACCCTAGAAATATAATTACAGAGTCACATGCTTCGCTTTGACTTAGTATACGAGGTGAAAGATGGATTTCTTTATGACCTCCCGTGGCACTCGATTGGCATCTTTTCCTGCTCCTCGCATTACTCCAGAAACGGAAATGGGGAAAAGGGAAAGAGAATCGATATTCAGAAGGATAAGGTCAAAAGCACGGAGTATAGGCAGTACAGGGCAGTGCGCTGTAACGCTAAACTGCCCTGAGGTTTCTCATTTGCCACCTCCCTGTAAAAAGGAAAGGCTTGGGTACTCTGAACAGTGTTTTAGGTTTCCCCGCCTAATCTGTTATCCTATCCTGCCTCGACGCTCCTTCTCCCTCCTACCTCTATTTTAAGGCTATCTCGCCTTCTCCTATCCTTAAATTCTAGCTTTCCTAGCCACTCTTATTCTATAGTACTTGCTTACCTTTCCTTACTAAATAGAAAGGCTAAGATAGGAAGAGTTAGGCTAGTTAATCTCGCTTAAAGCTTAGAAGACAGCTCTAATTTCGCTTAATATCTAGAAGGTAAGTAGAAAAGTAGGTCTAGGTCCTAATTAGAGGTTGCCTTCCTAATCCTACTCTAGCCTAGCCTTCTTTTTTTATCTACTTAGCTACTCCTATTCTATTTTTAGAACTTTCCTAGCTACTCCTATTCTAGTTAGAGTACCTAGCCTATTAAACTTATCCTAGCCTTAATCCTAATCTAGCCTAGCCTCTCCTATTCTTACCTAGGTAAGTAGCCTATCCTATCCTAAGTACTAGGCTAACTAAGGTAGGGAAAGCTAAAACACTAACTTTGAAGATATAGTAGTAAGTAAAGCTTATAGAAGAGAATCTGGGAGCTAATATACAGAGAGGTCCATTGAAATACAGCGCACAAGATTGCTGCTATAGGATATTACTTCAGAGCAGTATAGCGTAGTGCTCTGTATATAGAATATAACTAGAGAAGTATATTCTCTTATTAAAGTAGAAAGTATTATTTGACTATATTAAGTTGAAACTTAATATTATGAAATACTCTCTTTACTTTAAGATACTTATCCCTAAGTAGAATATCTTATACTTTCTACTTAACTTTATACTTATAAATATTTTAATATTTTAATATTAATATTAATCTTAATAATTAATTTATACTTTACTTTAGTTAATTATATTATTTCTTTAAATCTCTATAATAAGTAGACTATCTAGCTTCTCTTTATTTAACTACATATACTCTCGCTTTATTCTTAGAAGTTTTAAAGTTATAGTTATATATAATTAAGAATTTTCTTATTATAAACTATACTCTTCTCTTATAAAAGCTTAATAATATTAATACCTTCTTAGAAGTATCTCTTTTTCTTAGCTAGTAATATATCATCTTTTATCTTTTTAATAGTAAGTGAAAATAAGTATAAACCAAAGATAAATAAAGAACTATTAATTATAATCAAAAAGAAACATATAAATCCCAAATTAATCAATTGATCAAGCTTTAAGTAAAATCCTAAATTAAGAAACGAGCCAAGTTTAGATATACGTCTAGATATATACCAATACTAGTATATACTATCAAAGTCTCATTTATCCTCGATAACTACTTTTTCGATTTCTAACTAGTAATAACGAACTCTAAAGATAAAATAGTAATAACCTACAGATCTAATAATTCACAAAGAAAGAACCGAGTAACCACAAAAAAGAAAGAAAAAACAGACATGTAGATAGTAAGACGTTATATCCTATAGCCCATCTATAAGTTTCTTAATATTAAGTCACGCTCTCGTGTTCGTCTCTACATATTTAGAGTTATAACTCGTAATTATCAAAGTCAGCATTGAAGAAGAAAGAATAGAACGTACGTTAAAGAGATATAAACGTGAAACCTTAACAACCTACAACACGCGATCTAGCCATTTCATCATCACTTCACATAGCTCTCCCTGATGGTCCTTTGAAAATAGAACACGACACCAATCTCCTCCCTGACTAGTAACTGGCGAACAAAAACTCCAATAGTCTTCGGGCTACGAACTCTATTTACACCAGCCAAGGCAAAAGTGAAACTCAAAATAAACGCCACTTCACCGAGACATATTCTCATGCGGAGCGGTAAGACGTATATTTTATTCTAGTAGGTACAGCGCGACTCGATCTATTTCAAGAAAGGAAAGGATAATTTGAGCTCTGATACTATCCTTAGAAAAAAATCAGACTCTTGCTAATCTTCTTGCGCACCGTGGATGTATCATGACAGTTAGTTGCATCGAACCCAAATCACACGCGTTCGTATTGTCGTCTTACGAGTGGTGTTGAAGTCGCGAGGTCAAGGATCGCGTCGCAAATCACCACATCAGTATCTCAAAAGAATCTAGAACATCCACGAAACTCAACTTCAACCCCATCTCACCATCAAAACCCGCCGTTCTCAAACCCCAGACTCCAGCCACTATCACAAGTAAGCTCAAGAAAACCTCTCCTCGTCGGTTGTAACCATGATAAGATAAAATACCCTCCCCGCCATGTTTCATCGCTGTGGCGCTCTCCCATCACATGTCAACTCAACCCACGAACTGACAGCGGCACGGAAGGTTTAAAGCTTCCAGTTCGGATTCTTCTGCATGTCTTGTTCCTAGACATGTGGTCGGATCAACGCCTCAAGTTCTTTCTTCTGGGGGAGACGTGGAACGGCGGATGGTAACTGTGATACTGCAGGTTCAATTGCAGCATCATTGAAAAATCCGTGTTTTTAGAAAAAGAATCGTCCTTTCAAGGGTTGGTATTTCCAGTTGTTGATTAGCGTTCCGATCGAGCTGTTGGTATGTTTAAACAGTAAACCCCTCGTATGTCTGGACAACTAACAACAACAGAGTAAGAAGAAGACTCACCAATAACTCCTAGCCGTATGAATTTCAACTATCAACTAGGAATACCCACCGGTACGGCTTAACGGGCGTACGCACGTCGGGATCAGATCCGGTACCGTTTCCTAGAGAAGTACTCAATTTGGGAAATCCTCAATGGACAGATCATGAATTCGCACGTCATCCCGCTGAAAGGTATTTCCACAATAGGAGACAGACGACACAGTCTGAGATTAATGCATGAAACGCGATTGTGGCAGCAAGAGTCGAGACAGACGAACCATGATACCAGATGATCGTGATCACCGAAGACCCAAGGGAAAGGTCTGAATGCTTCAATGTGATTCCCCGTGGAAGCGATACATTGTACCACTTGTGGTTGACGAGGAAAGGAAGGGCTTGAAGCCGACTGGTTCGCTGATGCCTGTCGTACAACCCAAGCGTAATTCTAATTCCTTCAGAACAACCAATTGATTCTCAGAAAATGTAGAATTAGATTGTTAGCAATGATGGTGACATGCAGCTCGTGAAGGCCGCTGTCATGCCGATATGGTAACCAAGTCGGAAGAGTGGCCTAAATGAATGTTGTGGGTTGCACAACTCTGAAATTCTCCTATGCAGCTGTCGTGTGGTCCTTTGAAGCAATGTTGGCTTGTCGTCAATTATTTCGTATCGTCATGACAAGTTTACGATCTCGAGCTACTTGCTTTCGAGTCGTGTCAAGCACAGCATGATCTCCATTCCCCACCAGAACATTTCACCAGAGACCCGCTTCTCCAGGTCCCCAGGAAAAAAGAAAAGCGGTCGCGGCCCCTCACCCCCCTCACCCCCCTCACCCCCACCTAGACGACTGCTACCTCGAAGCCCCAGGTGAGCATCGGAGTTTCCGACTGGCTCCATCGGACAACCCTCACCAACCTCCCTGGACAAAACCAAACTTTGCCAGCCTCATTGGATTTCTGAAAACCCTTTGAAATCCAGGGAGCCTGGAGGGGCCTGGTAGCGACAGTTTCTTAATTTCAGCAGGGGTAACACTCAACAATTGGGACCAACCGGCGGCCTGATCACAGAGGGGAAACCCTGGAGTAATCTGCAAGTCAGAGAAATGGCAACAAGCTCCCCCACCAAGGCCTTGACAGCATATTTTGGATCCCAAAGATCCCCCTTTTATACAGTAAGGAGGGGTTCCTTATCCAATGTTTCATCCCGAGCAGATTTGTGGAGTTGAAGTCCGTAATCCAGCAATCGTCTCGAGTGGTGGCTGGATGTCTTGCTGGTTACGCAAATCACTGTCGATTTGTACGCCTCAGCTCTCTGAAATGTCTCGTAGATTGCATTTGGCCATGACGCCAAAGGGCTGCGATTAGAAGCAATTCAAAAAAATCGGCCGCGATTGAATAAAATCCACCAATATCGATGTGCTCCTTCTGACGGCTTGGAAAAAAAAACAATGCTGTTGGGTGTTCGGTACGCAGGGGTTCACTTTGTGTCACCCACCATGTCATCTTTGGTAAATTCCGAGTTCGGGTAGAGGCGATGTCAATAAAGATGTGCCAACTTGGTGTGTTGCACATTGCAAATCTGTATCACCCCAACTTCATGAAGACGATGGATCGGAATTTCTTGTCGTAGTGATACCAGATAAACAGAGAGTTTGGAATACCCTTTGCTTATGGTGTGGTTGTTTGATGCAGTTTGCTACCAAACTTTATCCTGGCAACTGTATGCAGTGGTACCTATCTCCTGAAGCAGATACCAGAAGGGGTGTCAACTCCCTGCGTGGAACCTTGTTTGGCGGAAGAGAACCAGCATTTATTCAATTGATTGGTGTGTAGCTGCTTATTGTTTGACTAAATTCCAGGTCATTTTTGGGGGTTTTGCTCCTACAAACTGCACCACCTTCCAGATTATCGGTTGTTGCGTTGGATTCAAGTGGGTTATTTCCGTACGGGTACTTGTCAGTACATATAGTACAAATTCCTCTCGCCTGCGTATATTGTCAGATTGACTTCGAGCGAGGCCGTGACGAGATCTGCTTGATTGAAAGCAATATAAACCGCCGGCCGGAAAATGTTGTATTTCGGCAACTTATCGTCATTAAAGTTGTTTCTACCACACCATAGAATAATTCGATATGGAATGAACCCAAAGTTGGGGTTCAAAGATAACAGAGCCTCAGACAAGGTGGTGGCTAAGAGAGCTTAGCAAATGTCGGAGAGGCTTGTCCCTCATTCAGCGGTGTGAACCATTGAGGGTGCTGTGAGGATCCAGCAGCACAGCTCCGTACCGGGGATATCATCCTGTCTGTAGGGGTGTTGCCGTTGGATCTGGAGTTCGGAAACGTTTGCCTTGAATTGTGTATATCTCCGTGTGCCAGGCTAGGAGAACCTCTATCCGTATTGTAATATTTGAGGACATTGTTGGGATATTTCTGACGCGCTCAAGTGACGGTAACCTTAACGCTCCTCTAAATCTAGTTTACAACGTGTTTCGCCCGACAAGAGGAATGCCGAAGATCCCATCTGCGATCCTATTCGATTAGTACTCGCATATACTTCCCACGTGTCCCGTGTCGCAAATCGAACGGCCAATGTTGAAGATATCGGTGGTGGTGTCGCTCGTGGAGAGGGTGGAGAGGCCACGAGTTGTTCTGGGGAAATGACCCCAGCCAGTGCAGGAAAAAAAAGTAAAGCCTGCCTACTAGCCCGTGCCGAACGACGACGCCTCCACTGAAACGTCAAGGGCTCGACAACTCTCGACCTCTCCTTCGAGGTTCTGCACGCAAGACCATACCGACCCGCAAGCCACCCATTGTTTCTCTCGCATCTTCTGTCCGCACGTGTGTATATCTCCGGCAGGCTACTAGTATTCAGAAGCGGCAAGCTTCTACCATTTCCCCGCCTCGCCCGCCTATCCCAGCTTGTGATTCGACTGTACAGGCGCAACTGATGTTGGTATTTTCGATTTGGGATCGGAGTAGTTGAGGTTAGTTGCTCCAAATCCATTCCTATTGTTTCAGCTGTCGTTCAAGACTCTGGTGGAGTTGTCTTGGATCCTTCTGATGACAGACCGCTGGATGCTGATTAAGACATCGTATTGGATTTTGATTGTTGGTATCGATTTGGGGGCACAACTGGAAGTGCTGGCGTAGCTTCGCCCGTCGATGGCTACGGCTGTGATGAGTCTTCATTGCCAAAAGCTGGAAATGTGCAAGTGGTTGCGGAAGTTACCAGTATGGCGGCGGCGCGGTGAAAGATTGACATTCAGTCTCTCGAATGGAAGCTCGATGCTGGACATCTCACGCACAAAAAACGAGAGGAAGACGCCGGGGAGGCTTGCCAGATGTTTGTCGAGTACCGGAAAATACCAGTTCGTAGACATGCGGTAGGTAGGCCCACCAAGAGGGGGCACGATCCATGCCAGAAATGCCCCCCTTCTTCGAATTCCTTTCCAATGCTGGACCCCAACCTCTTTTGGCCTTGCTCAAGACACGATTCCCCAAGGAGCAACTTTGGAGTCATCATCCTCACCTGCCAGAGCAGACTAAGCAGATGGCAGCATAATGCCGGCACTGTGTAAGCAGCGGATGCAGCTCACCATCTGCAGAGGATGATGGGGGAGCCTCTCATGGAGTCAATCCTAACGGACCTAGTACTTGCTTACCTGACTAGGCAATCCGTCTGCCACCCCGCATATGTAGCTGCATTGCATGCTGCCCGGTCGTGGCACCCCTTCTTGTCCCCTCCTGCTTTCCACCGCATCCAATGCCATCTGGTACCATCAATCTCGTCGACCACTTGGCTGGTCGTATTTCTGCCGTCGTGGATAAGAAAGAACTAGCCGTTCAAGCTAGCATGCCAGAGACCTCGTCTGTCAAACCAACCGTTGTCCGCTCTGACTGCTGCCGCGGCCCATCTCTTGCGTAGCACGAAGTCTGCCCTTGGAATGCCATCGGCGTGCGTACGCTATGTAGGCGTGTGTATTGTATACCGGTGATGATGACCTCGAATTCTCCTCCTCCTCCTCCTCCTCTTCCTTCTTCCCCCCCCCACTCACCCCCTCAATCTCCTACCTGCCGCCTCTCCACCCCCTCAACCTTCCTGCTCCTCCCGCCTGCCTCTCCCAGGATGGTGTGATGCGTGTGTCATTGGAATCCCGTCTCCGAGTCCGCGCTCTGGCAACGACGTCCTGGTTCTTTGATCTGCAAAGAAAGAAAAGGTTAGCTCTTTGTCCTTGTTTTTACTCTGGAGCCTCGTTCTCCCCCGGCACTGGTTATCGAAAGCGACAAGACTCCCTGTGTGATTTCTGCAGCTCTCGACAGGAACAGTAGAATATGGTTACGCGGGCATGCAAGTGTCCATACAGATCGCCGTCAGAATCTTTGGTGCCCCGCGAAGCATCATCACCTTTACCAAATTGTGCGCGTGCAAGGGAAAGACAAAACGGTGGCAAGCCCCAATTGAGCGCTTCTCCTTTTTTTGAATCAGCTTTCGCGGGCTGGTTAGATTTCTGACAAACATCTCCAAAGCCAGGACCTCATCAGGTGCGAGAGTTGGTGGATGTTGCATTGGGTTTGCGGGTTTGCGGGTTTGCGGGTTTGCGGGTGCCGTGTTTGTTGTGGTGGTATAACGAGTATAAATTATTTCAAGTTGAAATCCTCTTGAGACTGGACTGGACCTCCCCGGTGCTCCTCCTCCTCGTTCTGGCCTCGCAAGTCCAGGTTTCACCCACAACGCCATTTTCTCCCCCTCGTGCTATTTTCCCCCAAGCAAAGCAACCTCAGCCTGGTGGGGGATCTATTCTGGATTCCTGGATCTCTACTCGTTCTCTGGTGGAAAGATCACGAGAGGCTCGTCTGGTCCAACGCGGGTCCCGTCACTCTTGTACAAACCTTCCCCTCCCCCCTCTTTGAAAGTCGGCAACCAAAAATCCAACTCCGCCTTGACGCTTATATCATATTCACCTTTGATATTTCCCACACCCAACCCGATCCAGCACCTCGATTTTTCGACATCAACTCACCGTCTCCTCAAACCCAATCCAGACTAAACCACTCCTCCGGACCTCAACCGTATATCGTCGACATCAATATCGCTAACTGATGCCAACGACCCTTTCCCTCTATTCTTCGCTATAGAAAAGATCGCAATGATGAAGACGGTTATGCTCCCAGCAGACCATCTGGCGAGATTTGCCCTCATTGAGCGTTGCTCGTCGGCCTTTTCTCTGGTGGGAATTGCCTTTATCGTCTTCACCTATGCCGCGTCTTCCTCCTTCCACAAACCCATCAACAGATTGGTCTTCTATGCCTCCTTAGGAAACATCTTCACCAATGCCGCCACCATCATGTCGAGGAACCATATTCACAATCCAATGGGCTCCATGTGTCAGTTTCAAGCATTCTTGATTCAAATGTACGTCTTCATCATTTTATATTTCCACTGACGAACTAACATATTTCTAGGTTCATGCCAGCCGATGCTTACTGGACTCTTGCAATGGCTTGCAATGTCTGGCTCACCTTCTACCGAAAATATGACAAAAGCCAACTCCGATCTTTGGAGAAATATTACATGCTTCTCTGCTATGGCATTCCACTTCTCCCTGCTCTGGCCTTCTTCGCTGTCAAGTCAGAAGCTAAAGGACGGATGTATGGTAATGCTACTTTATGGTGTTGGATTTCCAACCAATGGGATGTCTTCAGAATCGCCCTCTTTTACGGCCCAGTTTGGTATGCAAGTATCACATGTTCTGTTTCATTGCTAATCTTTTTCCAGGGCCGCAATCATTGTGACCATGGCAATATATGCTCGAGCCGGCAAGGACATTTACGTTAAACGAAAGCAACTCCGGCAATTCAATGTTGCCCCTCCTGCGGAAACTACTGTCGTAGGCGATCCATTTACACATGAGGGTATCCAAAGAACCACTGATATTTCAGTAAACTACGAAGAAGCCTGCTCAAGTCTTGTTGTCAGAGATCCTCGCGTAATCCAATATCCACCTCCCCGTACGCCAAAACCAAGCAAGCCCTCATTCACAACGAACATCTCAAGCTCCCAGAAATATCACGAATCCTTTGACTACCCCGAGAAGACCGACAGAAAGGCATCAATAATCGCCGAACACAGTTGCCCAGTCATAGCCGCCCCTAAACCCAACGACGGCCAACCACCCCGCAAATATTCAGCCGTTGAAGCCAACACTGCAATCTGGTCATACACCAAAGTCTCTCTACTCTTCTTCGTCGCCATGATGATCACTTGGATCCCCTCGTCTGCAAATCGCGTCTACTCCGTTGTTCATCCAGGACAACTCTCAGTTGCTCTTTCCTACTCGTCCGCTCTCGTCCTCCCACTACAGGGATTATGGAATTCAATCATTTACACCATGACCAGTCTCTCAGCCTGTCGAGAGCTCTGGGCCAATGCCAAAGCCGGACAGCCATTTAAAAAGTCCAGCCTCCGATTCACAAAGCGTCCGCAATACGCAGAAGCAGACAGGGAGCACCATGGCGCCATTCGAATGCCTAATACTCCCGCCAAAAGCTTCTTCGTGGATGAAGGTTCTAGCACAGCTGAACTACAAAGTCGACCGAATACCCAGGGATCAAGTCTGCATTCAAGATGAGAATCATACCATTGTGGCTTCTTGATTGCTTGAAATGTATTTGTTTTATGTTTGTTTGATTTTGCGATTTCATGCGATTAGCATGGAAATTTGGGGTGGGAGTTTTTTGTGTCTTTTTTTTCAAGGTGTATGTGGCGTTTGAAATGTTTCTTGTTCTTGATTTTCTTCTATTTGAAAACTGGGATGGTTGTAATATACAAGACATGTGTTTTCTGCACACGAAGAAGGGAAATGTGGGTTTATGATTTGATGATGGATGGTTTTTTCATCTACCTCCTCTTTGGGGCTCAGGCGAATTTTCTTCTTCTTACTACTCCTCTTGGTCAAGCTTTCTACGGACTCGGAGACCCTGACTCTGAGAAACCCTTTTTCTTTTCAGGTTTGTTGTAAAGTCAAATTTGGTCGAGGAGGAATTTTCCGGTGCTGTCACGTGTCTCCTGATCACGTGGAGTCTCGATCACGTTTTCGTCAACCCTCCACTCGAATAGGTCAATCAGGCTGCGGTGGCGAGTTTGCATGAGAATGGAATCCCGGGCTGCAGATTGATGGAAATCAGATCCTCACGGGTCCATGGTGGTACAAATGTACAAAAATTCACTAAACAAATGTTTTTCTTCAATGGCGCGTAAGGAATGGGAGAGATGGACTGGCTGGCTGGCTGACTGGCTGGCTGACTGGCTGAATGGCGTATCGGGGTGAATAAAGCGAATGGAACGAACGGGTTCGTAAAAATGGGTAGTATGTCAGGGGTGTACATTACGACTGCTAAATAGCTAAGCAAATGAAATGGAAATAGTGTGAATGAATCGCTTGGGAAATCTTGATTTGGTGACTTTGTGATGATGTGTGTGTGTATGTGTGTGTGTGAGTGTGGAAGTGAGTTTTTATGCGCGGGTGGGCGTTTTATTAATGTCAGGGCTTACGATGAGGAATTGGATGACCACGATGGTTTGGATTAGATGAAGAGGGAGGGGGGGGGGGGGTCTTTGTACTAGCATGCCATTTGTTTACCACGCTGTTCATTATGCTAGGTAGTAAATCCTTACGAGGGCTGGGCTTTATTGGGTGGTCGTTTATTTGTTGTTTAGATCTTGATTTTCTTATTAGGAACTAAGTAGCTACTACCTAAGGTGAGATATATCGGCGAGCAAGTGAGAGCGTGAATAAGGCTTCTTATGTAACTTAAGACTTTGGGGGACGGGAGCGGATGGTGGGATGGTGGGAGGGTGGGTTGTCTTACTTGCAGCTGTTGGAAGAGATAGGATGATGTTTGTGGTACTTGAGAGGTGATTATTAATTTATTTATGTGGAGACTTTGGATGTGATGGTGGGATTTTGAAGAGGGGTGGGTGGGTGGTTACCCCAAGTGACAAGTGGGGATGGAGTTTGTGTTACGCGTGGTTGTGATGGCTTGTTTTGGATTTGGAGAAGGCAGATTTGTGAGTTTGAGGTGTAAGTTATGGGGGGATGACGAGAGAGGTGTATAGCGTTGATGTGTAAGTGAGTGTTAGACTACGTATGTGCGTGCTAAAGGTGCTATGTGAGGGGTTGTGTGTATGACTTAGGTTTTTTTTGGTACGTTTAAGCTGTCCTAATGTATTTGAAATGTTCTGACTTGATATTTGATTCTGGCTGGTCGGACAACTTGAATGTTACTGTTGGTGTTGGTGCTTGTCTCTTATCTGTTGAGATCTTGTTGGCGAGATCGTTATAATAAGTTTGCGATGAAAACACCAAGGACGTGTACGTGGTATGCAAGAAACGAGAGAGGAGAAAACACGCGAAAGGCATGCGAATGTGGATTTTAGTTATATAATTGGAATTTCGTTATGTATAAAGGGAGAAATTTGTGTTGTGTTACTTGAGTTGGATTTTATGTATCTTGTCGGCTTTGTTGGTTGGTATGTAAGGTCACTTTGGATGTAGGGTTTATGGGTTATTTAGGTTTTTAGGTTATTTGAATAGTGTTAGCGGTCATCTTTCTCTTTTAAGCAGGTGGTAATAGAATTGGAATTACAACCCAATGGTTTACAATAATTAACTCTAGAGTGGAATTCAAGTTGTAGTTTAAATCAAGTTTAGTTGGCTAGGTAGAGTTACTCGATATTCCTTCTCCCTAATTTGATTTTGTTTCCTTCGAGATTCCACTCACTTTATTAGAACTTTATCAAGAGCAGGCAATTTCTGTGTAACAAACCATAAGCTGAATACCCGCGAGGGGTCTACAAACGCAGATAGACTCCCATCCTAGCGCTGTTACAGAAAGGACACGTAACCACACTAGTAGCGGACCTACAAGTGTAGATAGTTACAAGTACTCCGTACTCTCCCCTTCTCTCTTTAGACGTTTATTACCACACTACATAAGAGATTACTTTCACGTATTTCACCAGGCCTAACTATAAGCTCCTAATCTATAATCTATCTCTTATACTATATAGTAGTAATACTCTAAATTTAAACTATATATAATCTCTTTAAAATTATTAAGCCCTCGCCTTTCACTAACTATATTATAACCTATAACTCTTATCTCTTCCTCTCTTATCTGCTTTCTAATCTTATAATTCAAATACTTAATCAGAATCTAGCTATTAGTATATACGCTGTCTAGTAATAAGTATAACCGTCTCCTAGATCTTTAGTAGATTAGTAAGAAAGACAAAGAACACCTCTCTTACACCTATTCTACTCTATATACATATATTACTTATAATTCATATAGGAAAGCCTTAAAAAGGAGAAGTACTAGTAAAACCTAAAAAACAAATATAATAGCTACTATAATAAATAAGATAGATACTGAAAGAATAGCAAATACGTAAAAGAGCCTACTCTAAGAGTTCTAGCAGAATCGGCTCTGTTCTCGACATTATTAGAATAATCCGTTACTCTTAAAAACCTCTTTTCTAAGCTCCTCGAGGCTCTACTAAGTACTCTAGCTCCGTAAGCCTTATAGACCTTATTAGCTTCTTATATATACTATTTATAAAACATATCTATTATACTAGTCGACTCTTATATTCTAAGAGCCCTTAGTTCCGCTTTTATAAGCTCTAGTAAACTCGATGAAATTAGAGCGCTTATACGTTAGAGACTAGTACTTAGAAGAGATAAGGAAGAATTAAATCTTAATAATAATCTAGATATTATAATTACTAAACTTTAAGAAGAAGAAGCTCTTAATAGTAGAGCTCTTAGTATTTTCAAAGATTTAATAGTTATTAATAAAAATAATATTTTAAACTTTACTATAATAAGAGAAGAACCTATAACACTATCCTCTCCTAGCTCTATACTAAGTTACTCTAGCCTAATCTCTAGCTCTAACGCTTACTTTAAGACCTCTAAGCTAGTAGATATTACTACTACGTTTAATCCTATACCTTAGATAGCTTTTACTTTATACTAATTAAAGCCTCTCTTATTAGATTAAGAATCCGTCGATTTAGACTTCTTTAATAAGATTAATAAGCTCTTAACCCTACTCTTAAGTAGTAGACCTATTATAATAGTAGAACCTAAGATACTATATACTAGGCAGCTTTAGTAGAGAGACGCTATAATTATCGATTTTATAGTAAATAAGATAGCTAAGGATATTACTAAGTATACAAACCTCTAACCGCTTATTATAGATAAGAACCTAGAGAACATAGAGTTAGTATTTAACCTACTAAGAGATAACCTCTTAAACAACTTTAAGACTAGTATAGTATAACTATTTAAATCGCTAGATAGCTTAGCTATAATAGATAAATTTATAATACTTCTTATCTATTTCTAACCTAGACTAGAATAAGTAAACCCTCGTCCTAGTAAATCTCTATCTAGAACCTCTTATTAATCTCCTTATTAATCCTCTTATAAATCCCTTCATAGATATAAGTAATAAAACTCTAATAACTAATAATAATATTAACTATATCTTAAGATAAGAGATATTAAATATAATAGTAAGACACCGGTTACTTTATAGTTTAGCTAGGTTAAGAGATTTATATAGATCTATAGTAAAAAGATAATATTAAGCCTTATATCTTAGGCTCTAATAGATAACGCCTAGGTCTAGTATAATAGACTTATACTAAATACTAAGACCTAAATACTTATAAACTATAATAAGCTTAGAAGCTAGATAAGTAAATAGTTTTAAAAAGACGTATTAATACTACTCGTCTAAGCTAATAAGGAAGAATTTTAGTTTAAATTTAAAGACTAATACTCTCTTTAAGTATATATAGTAAAGAAGTAATTACTCTACGTCGAAGCTAGGTCTATAAATAAAGACTACTTAGTACGTAGAATTTATACTAGACTCGACTCTATACTAGGCTCTATAATTATACTAAAGCTATTTAGTAATATACTAGAATTTCTTAAAAAGAAGGTATATACTATAAAGTCTATAATATAAGCATCTTAGACTATCTAAAACAAGAAATTCAAAATACTTAGTAAAGAGAATAAATTACTAAAGAAAAAGTTTAAGAAGTCTAAATCATATAGTAAAAGTTAATTAAGTAAGAGCAACTAGAAGAATTATATAAAAGAGAAGTAAGATAATAGAAAAGTTAATAATAACTTTAAGAGATATAATAATAACAACTTTAAAAGATATAATAACAAATATAGTTAAAACTCTTAAAGTAATTATTAAAATAGTAGAGATAAGCAACTCTTTAATCCCTTTATTCTATAATAATTTAAATAACCCGGATTTAGCCTACTAGTAGCCTAGTCTTAGTAATTTAGTAGATAGCCTTTTAATCTACTATATACTTAAAACTACTAAATACCTCTACTAATATAGCCTATATAGCCTATATAACTAAGATTTATACTAAGAGCAGCTACTTAATTTATATAGAGACAATAGTAGTAATAACAGCTACTTCAACTCTCTTCAAAGAATAGTTAAAAGTAGTTATAGTAACTTATAAGCACCGCCGTAGTCCTAGTATACTTCAAAGAAGCTAAATCTTTAGACCTAGTAGCTATAGACGTATATATATACTAGATAATCGTTAGCGCTTTAAATAGATTTAAGACTAATCTATATATTAGTTTAAATAATTCAGATTCAAAAAACGAATATAGCAGTTACTCTAGAGTAGTAAGCCGCCTATAAGAATTCCTATTATAACTCTATTATCTAATATTAATATTATAGTATAATAGGAAAATTATATATCTTTACTATTACTTAATCTAGACCTATTACTAGTAGAAAACCTAAAAAAAGTTAAAAACGATAAACCGTCTAAAATAAGCTATCTAGCTAAAATATCACCTATCTTATTTACGCCTAGTATTTTACTAATAATTATCGTCGCTCTACCTAATTCTCCTATACTATAGAAGACGAATATAATATATATACTCTCTTCTACTACTCTACTTTCTCTATCTTCTACAAATCTATTAGTAAAGGGCTTAGTAACTCTATTACTCTTAGATATACTAATTAAAAATATAATTAGAATAGATACCTTATTAGATAGTATAGAGTTCCTTAGTAAGCTATTATATACTAATTAGCTATATAAAAGAGCTAAAAAGATCTTAGTTCTTAATATAAAATAGAAGAGTAATAGTAAGTATTTTATAAATAGTACTTAATATTACTACTATATAAGTATAAAGTATATTCTTACTACGTTATTAGACTAGGATATTAAATTCTATATAGACACTAGTTTAAGTATAAATCTTATAGCTAAGTATATAGTAGATCGCTTCTTTCTATATATTAAAATAGAAGAGAGACTAAATATAGTTAATCTCTTAAGTATTAAGAAAGGCGCTTAAAAACTTTGAAATTTTATAAAGATCCTCTTTACTATCTAAGATACCTCTAAGTAAGAGTTCTCCTTTAAAGTAGAATTCTATATTATTAACAAGCTAGGCTATAATATACTTATAAATACTTTATTTCTAAAACTAAATTATCTAAACTTCTATTAGATAAAAGAGTATAGTATTAATTATCTAGATTACTACGAGTATAAATTCTATATCTCCTATCTATTAGATTAAGAAGAAAAGAAGCTTAAATATATAATAATCTATATAATAGAAAACACTATTAATAATACTATATAGAGCTAGAATATTAGCGTTTATTATAGTAAGAAGTTACTAGTATTAGTATAAGAGTATATAGTTAAACTATACTAGAAAAGTAGCCTAGTACTAAACTAATTTAGTAGTCTTATATATATAATTACTAATAAAGATTAAAAACCTCTTATATTTATAAACCTTAGTAACACTTCTATAAGAATTATAAAAGAATAGTTATTAAGATTTCTTAAGCTATTAAATAAACCGCTATTAGCTAATTATTCTATATATCTTAACCTTATCAACGTATTTAAAAAGCTACTCTTAGTACTAGAATAACTCGAAGGTAAGTATCTTAATAGTTAGCCTTACCTAGTATAACTAATTAATAATCTAATTAATATTTCTTAAGCTACTATTAAACTAGAATAGAATAAGAAATATTAAACTAAGATTAGAGATATTATTTAAAGTAAAGCTAAGCTATTCTATAATAAGTTAGATTACTTTAATAATAGAATTAAAATACCTATCTCTTTTAAAGAAGAAGTAGATATTAAAAACCTAAAGTAAGCTCTTTATAGTCTATTAAAAAGAAATAAGAAAGTAATAGACAATATTATTAACCTATTAATCAAGGTAGGTATTATTAAAAAGGTACCTCTAGAGAAACCTTTACTAGCCTCTATACTAGTATTTATAGTATAGTATAATAAAAAACCTTATATAGTAGTAGATTTAAGAAGAATTAATACTAAACTATATATAAACGCTTAGCTCTTACCTAGATAGAACGATATACTATAAGTAATATATAGCGTAACTATGTTTTCTATACTCGATATAATAAAGAGCTTTTTCTAGTAATCTACTCGTCTTAAAAATAGATAAAAGTAGACCTTTATAACACCTTATAAGAGATAAGAAAAGCTAACTATTAATATTATAAAGCTAGCTATATTACTCGCTTTCTTCTAGTATTATATAGAAGATATATTTAAAGACATACTCTAGTAATTTATATATATATTTATTAATAATACTATTATCTTTTTAAAAACCTTAAAAGAATATCTAGTTTATTTAAAGTAAGTACTCTACTATCTTATAAAGTTAGAGGTTACTCTTTTACTATTAAAATACTACTTCGCTTAATTAGAATTATAAGTACTAGACTATTAAATATTATAATATAGTTTATATATAATAAAGGATAAAGTCGAAGTAATAAGAGTAATAAAGTTTCTTTATACCTTATCTAACTTAGAAAAGAGTCTTAGACTATTTAAATACTACTATAAGTTTATTACTTATTATTCAGCTATTATAATACTATTAATTAAGCTAAAAACCTTAGAGTTTAAAAGCTCTCTAATTTCTAGTAAAAAGCATAACACTTATTTAAGACGTATAATAAAGTCTTTTATAATAAACCTAGAGTTAGCTAAATTACTTAATAATAGTAAATCTATATAAGAAAATCTTAAAGATAAGCTATACTTTATATCTATACTAGTATTTCTAGACTTTATAAAACTTTTTAAACTATATATAGATAGAAGTAAGAAGATAGGTTATAAAGTAGTATTATATTAGACAGATAATAAAGAGGTTAAGTATTCTATCTTATACCTTTTTAAATTATTATTACTAATAGAGGAAAGATACTAGTTAACAAAGTTAGAGACTAGTATACTTATTTAAGCTTTAGAAAAGTTATTATAATATCTAGATAGTAACGAGTTTATAGTAGTTACTAACTACTAAGCTATTACTAATATATTTAAAGATAACAGCTCTATTAAAAGTAAAAGGTTAATTCAACTATAAAACTAGTAATTGTTTTTATCTTATTATAAATAGTATATAGATATTATTTACTATATAAATAAGACCTATATTAATATAGACGCTCTATTAAGATTATCTTATAATAAGCTAAAACTATTATTTTAAAAGAAGGCTATAATCAAATCTAATATATATTTTATATAAGCCTTTCTATCTAAAGTCACTACTTTATCTATATCTAAAGAGTTATTATTAGAAGTTATAAAATAGCTATTCTTAGACTAATCTTTAAAGCTTATATTTACTTAGATATTAAAATAATATATAAATAGTAAGTATATTAAAATACTAGTAACTACTTTTAAAAGCTTTTATTTTAAGCTTATTAGGAAGCTACTATTCTTTAATAAGCTTCTTTATATACTAAAAGTATGTCTAGGAAAGTTCTTATCTCTTATCTATAATAATAAGAGCTACTTTAGAATTAAAAAAATCTATTAATATATAAAAAGTTATATCTTCTATCCTAGATTATATTAAGAGATTATAAAATACGTAAAAGACTACTTAGTATATTAATAAGTAAAGCCTTTTAATACTCTATCTTAGAGGTCTCTTTAGCTAATTAAATATCTTATAGTACTTTTAAAAGTACTATTATTAGATTTTATAAATAGTCTTCTAATCTTTATCTAAGGTAATAATAAGATACTTACTATTACTTATAAGTGTTTAAAAGTAGTAAAGCTTTTAGTAGATAAAGATATTAATACTATTAAGAATTAAGCTATTTAATACTTTAAATATATTTATATAGATTAAGGTCTACTTAATAGTATAATATTTAATTATAACTTTAAGTTTTAATTAATGTTCTAGTATAAGCTTTTTAAGCTTATAAAAGTTAATCTAAGCTTTACTACTATATATTATTTAGTAGATAATAGTTAGGTAGAGTATACTAATTAAACTATAGTCTATATCTTATAATATACTATTAGTAGAGTATATAACTAGTTAACCTAGGAAGACCTTATATCTTTTATCTAGCTATTACTTAACTCTTTTATTAATACTTTTATTAAAGTAACGCTCTTTTCCTTATTATATAGCTAAGACGTAAAGATAGAGCTTAGTACTAATACTAGAGAGGATATTCTAGACTTCTTAACTTATTATAAATCTTTATAGAATTAAGTAAAATAGTTAGTTAAGATAGCCTAAGCTTATATAAAGATATATTATAATAATAAATATACTCCTCTAAAATTTAATAGTATAGTATACTTATAAATAGTAAAAAAATAAGATAAGAGTTACTATTTTTAAAATTATATAAAGCTATTCTTTTAAAGATTAGAACCTTTTAAGATTATATAGCTAGTAGATAACTTTATTTTTAAAATCAAGCTACTAAATTAGCTTAAGATTTACTCTATTATATCTATTAAATACCTAGAACTAGTGAATAATAATCTATATACTTATTCTTAACCTAAGCTAGAACTAATTACTATTAATAAGAAGAAAAGATTTATTATTAAGAATATCTTAAAATAAGAAATATATAAACCTTTAAAAGAGTAATACTAATTATACTATAAGATTAAGTAGCTAGGTTATAAGGAAACTACTTAAGAGCTAGTATTAATAATATAGGATTAAGCTAAATCGGTTATATTAGCTTATAAAAAGAAAGGAAAGAAGGATATACGTTCTAAGTTTAAAGCCTTCTTATAATAGAGTAAAGCCTTTTTATAATAGAGTAAAGCCTTCTTATATTAGAGTAAAAGCCTTCTTATAATAGAGTAAAGCCTTCTTATAATAGAGTAATATTTAAAAAGATATTAAACTATGTTTTAGTACTAGTTATACTCTCTAAGAAGAGTAAACTAGTAAGATCTATAGATATCTATATCTATAGTGCTTATAAATGTTCCTAGTAAAAGGCTTATAAGCCTTCTCTAAAGAAGCGAGTACTTCTCTATTTATTTATTTATTCTTATAAGTTATAATTACTTAAATTTTATATATTATATTAATTTTAATTATTTATTAGAAATTTACCTTTACTATCTAGTAGTAACGTTAAATTTATATAATACTAATTAGTTAATATCTAATTTTTAGTCTTAATATTATTATACTCTATTAAGGAATTTATTCTCTTATTAACTCTATATTATAACGAATTTAACTTAATAATATAAATATATATAACTCTTTTATATTATATTCCTTTTAATCTATTAATCTAGGAATCTTAATTATCTTAATTATAAACCTCTTAGATTAACTTTCTATTATTAATATAGTAGATAATCGCTTTACTAAGTAAATCTTTATAGATAACCTAAACTAGGTCTACTATAAGATCGACTTTATAGCTTACTTTACTATAATAGTTAACTACTAACTTCTTAAGAATATACTCTCTAGTATACTTAGTTTTAATAATAACTCTAAAAGTAAAGTCGAAACCTCTATAATAGATAATAATAACGTTCCTACTCTTAGTAATATATTACTATTCTTAGAATAACGAATTATAATAAATACTATAACTAGTACCTTAATTAATAATAAAGCTAATACTTATAACACTATTAGTAACACGGTTAATATAATAACTAAGCATAATAAGTTAGGTACTATTATCTCTCTACTAGTTTATAATCTTAATAATAGTAAATATAAATTTACTCTAGCTACTAATAAGTCCACTACTACGATCTAGTCTAATAAAAGAGCTATTATTAAAGCTAGCTATATATTAGAGGTACTCTTTATTACTATTAGAGGTTAAGAATCTACTAATAATAATATAAAGAAGTCTACTACTACTACTAGTAATTAAGACTCTATTAATAATAATATAAAAGAACCTACAACTACTACTAGTAGTTAAGACTCTACTAGCGATAATATAAAGGAACCTACTACTATTATTAGCGATTAGAACTCTACTAGTAATAATATAAAGGACTCTACTACTACTATAAGCAGTTAAGACTCTACTAATAATAAACCTACTACTATTACTAGTAGTTAGAACGCTAAAGCTACTAGTAGAGATTCTAAACCTAAGAACATAATAGTTACTATATATAATAAATAAAAGAGTAAGAAGTTAAGATTTATCTAACTAGAATATATCCTACTTAAAAAATAATAGAAGATTTCTAAGTTTATAATAAAAACTAAATTTAAAACTATATTTACTATAAATAATAAGCTATACTATCTTCTTAACTAAGTCGAGTTATCTAGTAATAATAGTATCTTAGCCTCTTTAAAGCGACTTTACTTCTAGTACTTAGAACCTTATATCTACTTTAATATAGAGCTTACTCTTAATAGTAAGTAAATATAAGATAATAAAAACGTCTTTTATAAAAAGAGATTTAACACCTCTAACTATACTTACTTTAAGACTTATCTTAATTAAGAAGCTTATATTATTAAAGACTTTATATATTAGAATCTTAATAAATATAGTCTACTAACCACCTTCTTAAAACTAGACTTTAGAAAGCTAGAAGATATAAAGATTATTATAATTAATATTAAGATAGATATAATTAATATTACTAGTACTAATATCTCTTCTATAATTAATCTAAACTATAGTTAAATAATATAATAATTTATTAATAAAGTTAAAGCTACTTAGATAGAAAAAAGTATTCTTAAATTCATATTTATTATTAATAATTACTATAGTAACCTTTCTCTTATTAGTACTAAAATCAAAGCTAATAAAAAAAAGAACTCTAATAACTTCTAGATTAAAAACACGCCTATTTCTAGCTAATTAGATATAGGTAATCTATTCTAGATTCTAGAATAGATACTCTTAAAAGTTATAAATAAACACCTATATTATATCTCTATATTTTATAACTATAAGTATATATATATACTTCTAGCTTATATTATTTATAATAAGTTTAAGATTATAGCTAAAGAAGCTATAAATTAGTAATTAAATAAATTCACTATAGCTATTTTCTATATTCTTAGCTTAGGTAGAAAGCTATTATAATATAATTATAATAGAGATAAGGCCTAGATCGCTACTATTAATATATAGTACTATATCTATAAGAATTCTAAAAAAGGCGATTATATTAAAGTCTAATTCCTTAATCTTAAAACTATACTATATATTAAATATAAGAGACCTAATACTAAGAATAAGTATTATTTTAGTAAAGATGTCTTAGATAACAAAGATAAGTCTAATAATAATACTAGAGAATAGATCCTTAGTATAAATAGTAGTAAGATAATTATTAAAAGTAATAAAAAGAAAAAAGCTAAGATAAAGAACTTACTAGAATAGTAGATAAAAGAGTAATAAGCTACTATTATAAGAATTATTACTAATATACTATCTCTTTTAAGTATAATCTTAATTACCTTATATACTAGAAAGAATCTACTATAATAAGGCTCTAATAGTAAATAAGTTACTACTTATCTTAATATTCTAATATTAAATATTACTAATATACTTCCTACCTATTTTATAAACACCTTTAATAGGATAAAACCTATATATAAGATTAAGATTACTTTAAAGATTTTAATATAATTCTAAAATAATATTATTTAAAGTCTTAATAATAGAAGAGTATTAGTAAAGGAGAATAAGCTATCTTATACTCTTATATACTATATAAAGCTATTTATAAACTTTAACTCTCTAATTTCTTAAGAAACTATTGACTTTTTTACTAAGTACTATAGTAAGCCTTTCTTAAATAAATTTATTTAGAAGGTAATTATAAAGTTTAATTCTAACTATTAGATTAAGTACAAGAAGTTATAAAAGCTATATATACTATTTATTAGTATCTAAGGCTATATAGTATCTTATAAGATAGATTAAATAAAAACTCTTTTTATATTAGATTACTATAATCTTAATAGTATAAAGAACTAAGTCCTTCTTATATATCTTATAAATAAGAGAGTAGATCTTTTTATTAAAAAGATAGATAAGATCTTCTTATTACTTAGTATTAAGAAGATAGTTATTTACCTTAGTAGTTTATTAGTAGAAAAGAATAAGCTTCTTAATTACTATATATAAGAGAACTTTAAGTTTTATATTAAAGATATATTAGCTCTATTATATAGTTTTATTAAATATCTTATTTATAAAGCTATTTAGAAGATTAAGATAAATAAAAAGGTAGGAGATTAGAGATATCTAGTATATATATAGAAGTTTAGTCTTTAGAAGTCTATCTTTAATCTAATTAATAGATTAGTTAAAAAGGTTATAGAATTCTAAGCTTTTAAAACATATACTTAAGAAGTTCTCTATAACTCTAATAACCTAGACTTAAGGCTTTTAGCTTATTTAAACACTCTTAATAAGGTTATATAAAAAGTTATTATAAAAGTAGATATTATTATAACTGTACTAGTAATTACCTTATAATTAAGAGCTTAGAAATAGGTAGGTAAACTATTTAGATTTAGTATAGATAAGACTAGTATAATAAATCTAGCTATTATAATCGCTCTAGCTACTAGTCTTAAGTTTAAGATATATAGTATAAATAATAATATTAAATAGATATATTATTATTTAATCTTAAAGACTAATAAAGAAGCCTAGAATCCTAGTATAAAGTATCTTAATAATACTATTCTAAAACGTTATAAGCATAGTAAGTCTTATCTTATATACCTAAACTATTAAAGCTAAATATATAATAGTATTATCTAGAAATTCGTTAATAGAGAATACTACTATAACGAAATAATTAACGCTACTACCTACTATAGCTTACTTCTAAGTAATTATATAATAAAAGAGATTAATAAGGAAATTTTTAATCTTAATACTTAATTTATTATAATATAAGTATAAAATAGCACTTCTAATATCAAAGTTAAAGACACTTCTATCTTTAATAAAAACTATATTAATATTAGTAATAAGTAAATATATTATATTAAATAAAAGCTTAAGTAGTATAAGATTAAGTACTTTAAAACTACCTATATCTACTATTATAAAGTAGAAGTTAAAGCTATAGTTATTAATCTTAAACGTCTAAATAACCTAGGCTACGTCTTATATATTACTAAGGTTACTTAGAGTATAATATTTAATACTTTAATATTTAGTATTCTAGCTAGTATAAAGATTTTAAAATAATATAATAATATAAAGTATATATTAGTATTAATTACCTAATACGTTTACTTACTTATAGTACTTATCTTAGACTATATTCTTAAGCTAAAGTTATATAGCTATAACGTTTTCTAAAATAATATATAAATAATATAATACCTTAATATTAACTATATCTACTAATTATAGTATTATATAAAAGATTATAAATATACTACTAATACTTAAGTAGTAAATACTAAAAACTATAATAGATATAGTTAATATAGCTATCTTTAAGCTACTTATATAAATAATAAAGCTTTAAAATATAACTTTTATAATTATATTAATTATAAAAAGAATATATACCTCTATACTAAGAATAAGAAAGATAATAGTACTAATATATTTAGCTAAATATATAAGCGCTATAGATTAGTATATTATATTATTATAAAGAAGCTAGATAGCTATAAGTAATATAACTATAAGTATACCTTTTAAGAATACTTATATATATAATATATAAAGTATAAGAAATTTAGCTATTATAAGTTAATATATATAAATATAGTTAAATATACTACTTATAGTTTAGAGGATTATATTAGAGAGAGCTATAGAATAGCTTATAATAAGGCTAGAAAGGTAATATAACATATACTTAGTATATAGCCTAGTAATTATAACTACGTTCCTTCTCTTAATAATAAAGAAGAGCTAGCTATAATAGTAGATAATAATTAAGACGTCTTAGTAATAATAAGTAAGCCTCTACTATAGTCTAAAATTCCACCTACCTCTATAAAGGTATATAAATACTTATAGATATAAATAGATATAGTACTTATAAAAAGTAATATAATTATTAGTAATTTAAGCTAAAGACTACTACTAATAAGATTCGTTAAGCTAAATTCTAAGTAATTCGTTATATACTTAGTCTCTACTATTCTCTAAAACATAGTAATTATACTACTAGCTTTAAGAAATAAGATTACTTTTAAGATTAATAATTAAACCTATACTATAAACTAGAAATAGAAGCTACTTTTAGATAGTAAGGAAAAGATAATTAAATTATAAATCTTAGAAATATTTAATAAACTAAGTAATTATACCTTCTAAAGACTTTATAGTATTAATTAAGACTCTTAGATAAATCTAACTATTACTACTTTAGCTATTATTCTCTAGAAGAATAATAAGTTACTAGATTCTAATACTACCTCTAAATAGAATATAGAGATTAAGACTTAAGATATAGAGATTAAGATTTAAAATATAGAGATTAAGAATTAAGAAGTAGAGATTGAAAATCCTAAGCCTAAACCTAGCTTAGACGTTAAAGCCTCTTAGCTAAAATCTCTTATACTAACTACTAAATCTACTTCTTCTTAAGTTAAGACTCTAGTCTCTTATATATTTAATACCTCTAATAAATAGGTCTTTAAGCTATATATTATATACTTTAATTTTATAGATAAGCTAGACGTTCTCTAAGAAGACTTATACTATACTTAGTTCTCTAATAAGTATATTATAACTAATATTAGTAGGAATAAGTTATACTATAGAATATAATTAATTATCTTAGCTCTATAGATTTAATATAATATTAAATATCCTTTCTCTAAAAAGGAACTTATTAATATACTAGTAAAGGGACCTATAAGTAAGGCATATAGAGCTATACTCGAAGACGCTAAGATAGAGCTTATTAAGAGCGATTTTACTATAAATACTCTTATATTCTTTCTTTATCTACTTATAAATATACTAATTAAGTTAAAAATTACTTTAAAATAACTAGATCTTATTATTTATATAGCTAATACTCTTACTACTTCTTAAGTTATCTAAGACAACGGTTATAATTTATATACTATTAACTATATCTTATAGATTTAAGTAAACAGTATCTATTATAAGGTTATATAACTAATTACAACTATTATAGACTAAATAAAGGCTTAAGAAATAGAAGCTAAGAAGTAATAATTAACTATTCTATACTATAGAATTAACATCTATAATAGAATAATAATAGCTAAAGTACTAAGCTTTAATAATAGATTTTTTAATAAATTAGAAGATAAGGAAGAAGAGGACAATATAGAGAAAGATAAGAATAGATTAAAAAATACTATAGAAAAGTTAAAGAATAAGAAGCTAAATAAGGCCTAAAATTAACTTATATTTAGTATCTCTTTTTACAACTTTAAGAGAAGACGCTTTTTTAAGAGAAGTATATTATAGAAAGAACATATAACTATACTAGTAGCAAACCTATAAGTATAGATAGTTATAAGTACTTTATACTCTCCCCTTCTCTCTTTAGACGTTTATTATCACACTATATAAGAGATTACTTTCACGTATTTCACCGGGCCTAGCTATAAGCTCCTGATCTGTGATCTGTCCCTTATGCTACAAGCGCAAACGTGTTTTACACTACATTACAACTGCTTACTCTCTCACAGCATTAATCTTAACTTGTCTGTCTTACTAAGCTTGTTGCGGGAAGGATACGTGACCACACTAGTGGCGGACCTGCAGGTGTCGTACTCTCCTCTTCTCTCTTTAGACGTTTATTACCACACCACATAAGAGATTACTTTCACGTGTTTCACCGGGCCCAGCCATAAGCTCCTGATCTGTGATCTGTCCCTTATGCTACAAAGCTCTAATATTCCTTCTCAGCCTCAGTCCTCAGTACCTAAAATATGTTCCGATGCGGCTGAAGGGCCCTAGTACAAAGGTACCTGGGTACGTCCGTGGACTTTTAGAGAACCCGGGATGTGGTGTGGGGTTAATAAGCCTTTTGTATGTTGGGATTATTTCTATTTTTAGCGGAAAAGAGAGGGAACGAAAAATAAGAGTTTAATATATCAAGATTAGAAGTTGAGAGTTATTTAGGTTAATAGAAGTCTTGTTTTAAGTTTGCAATTTAAGGATTAGATATGGGACATCTGTATCTACAACTTTACTACTCTCTCGTTCTTGCAAAGGCACTAACTTAGAACACTCGACTATATATTGTAATTAAAACCCTTGAAGAAATGAAATATATATAGTCGACAACTAACGCTAACTATTAAGAGAATGAAAGTGGCAGACAAGTTTAGTCTCTAGATCTTGTGACAATTATATTTTTAAAGAGAGACTCGCTTTGAAGAAGCGAGTAAAGGTTCAATCGGTATTTTCCCGGCATCTTTTAGCTATTAACAACGATTTTACTGATTTTAAACTGTTCCAAAATCAATATATAGTAATAGTAGAGACCTGGAAATATAGATATTTATCTTACTAAACGCTTAGAATAAGAAGAGAGTAGTATATAATGAGTTGCGAGTTAAGCTTAAATTTGCCTACTTTTTTTATAATCCGAGCTTTTTTTATAATCCGAGCTTTTTTTTTCAAGCCTTTCTCTCTCTTTTCTTTAGAAGATAGAAAATAAAAGTACTCTTAAAGAGATAAGGCCTAGCTAGAAAGAAGCGCTATATCTAGTTCTCTTTATCTTCTATTTCTTACTACTTATAAGATAGTATAATAAATATAAACTATAAAATAGATACTTTCTAGAATAACTCTCTTTTCTTAAAAAAATTTCATATTCCCTGTTAAGCTTACTAAGCATCCTAACCTCTACTAAGACCTTATAAAAGATAGAATATAAATATAAACTTCTATTTTATATATAAAAATTTTATAGAGTAATAAGAGATATATAGACCTCTTAATTAGTATTATCTAGAGTATACTAGTATATACTATTACCTATTAAAGAGTAAAGTAAGTTAGAAAAGAGAGAGAAAATAGAGAGTTTTATTCAAAAAAGCTCGGATTATAAAAAAGTAAGCAAATTCAAGCTTAACTCGTAACTTGTTATAAGACTTTCTAAAGTGCGCTATATAATTGAATATATTCATAATAAGTGTAATAGCACGAAATACACACTACTATAGAAGAGGCATATAGGAGTGCGTTTAGCAGAATGACATATGTAAATACTAGGCTCTAATACGGACAGTGTTTTTGGTTTCCCATCCTAGCCTAGCCTAGAGGTCAGGCTAGGATAGGCTAAGTAAACCTTTATTAATTAATTAATAAATATATAGTAAATAAAATACTAAAAAGAGCTATAGACCGTGTTCTAGTAGTACTTACCCCTCTTTTATCTAATAAACAAGTCATTTATAACTAGCGTTACTTATTATATACTTATAAGTAAAAAAACACGGAGTTTACCTAGGCTAAAGGAAAATATCCAGAAAGTGCCAAGAGGCGGGGAAAGCCAATTCACTGAATACGGAAGAAAAGGATAAACTAGCCTTTTCTAACTCTAGGAGAGTAGGCTGCTATATATAAGAGGTTCGGATAGTACAAAAGGGTCCGAAACCGAACAACGACATACGTCGGCTAATATAAACGCCCGAACCTACGTAACCTTCCTAAAACAGACAATGTAAGACAACAACTGCCGGAACCTTATCTGTGGCAGGTACTCCTAGCTATCTAGGATGGCCTAGGTAACGGGCCATCACATCCCCCTCCCTTAAAAAAGACTCGTCCCGAGTCTTCTCTATCTTATCGTTCAGGGTCGAATCGGGATAGTGTAAGTTGTTGCATTTGTCGTATTTTGTTGTTTTTATCGTAAGCGAGAAGGTCGATTAGGGTCTAAATCGTAACTAACCCGGGTTCGAAGATGCTTTGTTTATTGTAATTAGTCGTAAGCGAGATGCTGAGATGTCGGTTCCGAATCGACTTCGTAGACGCTTGTAAAATAGAGACTTCGTTTCTAATCCTTTAATATCAAAGCAAGCGTTCGCTAAAAGAGTGTGGTCCGATCCTGTCCAGCAGTCGGAGAAAGTTCAAAGTAAAATCAGAAAAAGTTCAGGGTAGAATCGGATGGTGTTCGGTCGGGATTGATAGTGATAACTCAGTTAAGAGCTCACTTCGAGAGCGTACCGATTCGCATCCGATTTGAATTGTAAATGGGTTTCTAGTTCCGGCTAGAAAGTGAAAGTAAGCTCTCCTTACCGAAGTAGAGAGTCGGAGAGTAATCGGCTAGCTAAGTGATCTAGTTCTTTAAGAGGTCGAGGAGGACTTTAAAGTAGTTTAACTACTTATTACTAATAATTAGGTCTTACTATCTAAGGTCTAGGATAATAAAAGAGCTATTAAGAATATAACGTTTCTTAATATTTAAATATAGTTATATAAACTAAGTTACTTAGCTTTTAGCACTATTATTATATCTATAAATAGATACTAAATATAGTAATTTCTAAATCTTTAAACCTATTACTTTAGATAAGTATAAGGCTAAGAGTCGATTTAGAAATAAGTACTTATTAGCTCTTATATCTACTAAAGCTTTTACTTTAATACTATATCTCTGTATACTAAGAGTAGTATTTATAAGAAACTGTTTTCCTCTTATAAGCTTAGAAAGGTCGAGTCTAGTTAGGTTATATTTATATAAGCCTAGAAAGGAATTTATACCTAGGCCTCTTTATTTTCCTTTTAACTTAAGTTAGAGTTAAAGTACTCTTTAGATAGTTATTCTTTCTTAGGTTAATTATCTATCTTATTAATACTAAGAAGATTAGAGTAATTAGGTTTAAAATACCTAAGCTTACTATAATAGTAACACTTTATACTAGTAGAGACTTAGTCTATTAATATAGTCTTTAATTTTTCGCTAGTAGAAGAGGGTTTAGAAGTTAGTAAAATCTTCTAAGAGGTAAGATAGAGTCTATATAAGAGTAGAGAGGGTTTTAGTATAGAGCTAAATAAGAATTAAAAAGTTTTTATCTTTTTAAATATATAGTTATACTAATTAGCTTAGCTATAATACTAGTTATAGATAGCTCTATATTTTAATACTTCTTCTTATCTATAGCTAAAAGATCTACTACTATTTTATTAAAATTATAATTCTAATATCTCTTAGCTAATATAAAGCTACCTTAGAGCTAAGGTATAATCTTATATTATATCTAGTAGAATCTTTCTAACTCTAGTATCTCTTTAAGTATAGCTATACTTAAGAAGTATACTCTAAAATCTAAAAAGGTTTCTCTTATATAACTCTTTCTATCTGTTTATAAGGCTTAAAATTTATTCTAAGTATTCTCTTTCTTATAACTAGTTAAGAAGTAGGAATTAAGAAGCTTTATTATATCTTATTACTCTTTAAAAGCTATATTACTTATATTTAACTTATATTAGAGCTCTAAGTAGTTCCTAGTAAGTTTTATAGTTATCTTCTAAATAAGAGCTTTATAAGTTTTAGATATATAGTAATAGTTAGCGTTTACTTAGAGTCTATTATATATAGATCTCTTTTATTACTTATAAGTAGGTAAAGTACTATTATTTAAAGGTTTAATTTTCTCTATAATTTTACTTTTAATAGATTATTAGGCTTTTAGTTAGGTTTTAGCTTATAATTAAGAAGTAGATCGTTATAATTAACGTAAAGGAAGAATATTAGAGATAGAGTTTTATATCTAAAGATAGTCTAGTATAGTAAGAGAGTATAAAAGAGGAGTTTAATTTCATTAGTAGAGACTTAGACTCTAATTATTACCTAGTAAGTATTTACTAATTTATTATACTAAATCTACTAATTAGGTAATTTAGTTATCTTATTATTAGTATTTTAGGTTTCCCCGTCTAATCTATTATTCTATTCTTTCTTAACAATCCTTCTTCTTCCTATCTCTATTTTAAGACTATCTCGCCTAATCCTATCCTAATATATTACTTCTCCTAGCTACTCTAATCCTATTCTAAAATTTATTCCGCTTATCCTTTCTTATCTAAGATATTAAGATAGCCTTTCCTAGTCTATAGAAGAGACTAGGTAGAGTATATACTAGCCTTAAATATATTATTTATAGTGTTATTAGTAGATTTAGTAGAAGTAGTACTACCTAAGAAAAGCATATAATATTAGTCTCTAATTAGTATCTAAAAACAGAGGTTTTACTATAGTAAATTAAGTACTTAGTAGAGCACTTAATTTAGTGCTATTTACTTCTATAAACTCTTATATTTAAGTCTTAACTAGTTTCTAGATAATATATTAATAATATTAATTATACTCTCTAATACCTATACGATATAATATTACTCCTCTTATTATTTATTATCTTAATTATTACTAATATAAGCTACTCTTTTTTCTATAGACGTCTTAGCCTAGCTAGTACCTAAACACCTACTCTCTCTTAGTCTACTCTCTCTTAGTCTATCTCTTCTTAATCTACCTCTTCTCCTTCTTAATTATTTAAAGCAATTATTATTAATAATAGCGAATCTAATCTTATAATAGCAATATCTAATAAGATACCTACACTCCTTAGATAAGAAGTACTATTAATATATATATTTAAAGTAGTAGTAGATAATACTATATTTAAGCTTACGTTAGCTTAAATCCCTAGAGAGTACTAAGAGAAGAGAGGTTACTTCTACTATATTAAGTATAATCTATATAGATCTAAAAAGTCAAAGAAGAGTATATAGTACTAGAAATATACTTTAGAATTAATTTATATAAGTAAAGGTTAGTTTAAACTTTTAAAAGAGAGTATTTATAATTAATATACTAATAACTTTAAGATTCTAACTCTAAGAGCTAATACTAGTATAATAGACGCTTTTAGAGATATATTTAGTACTCTAAGGTTTAATATCTTATAGTAAATTTAGAGAATAAAGTAATATATCTTCGAGTTAAGCATAGTATTATAAAGAGTAATAGGAAGAATCTATAAGAGTATTTAATAAAAGAAGAGGCTATTAATAATATTATAAATATAATAACTTACAAAGAGAAGAAGAGAGTAGTAAATCTCGTCTTAGCTATTAAATTCAAACCTTTTAAGAATATACTAATTACTTAGATCATAGTATACTAATTATTAATATCTATTACTATTAGTAGTATATTTATAAAGCTTCTCTAGACTATATACCCTTCTATCTATAAGTTACTCTCTAGCTTTTCTAGTATAATATAAGAGTAGATTATTAATATATTTAAGTATTAGAAGTAGTATATAAAAGAGAACCTATACTAAGTAATTAGTAAGATATACTTCTCTTTCGATCTCTAGACGTTACTTAATTATCTTATACTAATAAGAGTAGTAGTATACTATATTAATAAGAGTAGAAGAAACTAGTTAGTAAGTAGTATTATTCCTAGCCTTATATATATAAGCTTATCTCTTCTATTAATATTATTTTCTTATTATCTACTATACTAATTTAATTCCTTTTTAGATATTTAAGTAACTCTTATAATATACTACTTAAATATCTAAAAAGTTATTACTTTAATAATATTATTAATTTAATTTTAATTATATAGTATAGCTTAAGTTTAAGATATTAGAGCGCGTATAGACTCTAATCCTAGCTAGATAATAATTCTTAGTATTCTTAAAACATTAAAAACTAGTTTAGAACTAATAGTTTATTTTCTTAATAACTACTACACTTCTTTATAATGTTTTTATACTTTTAAATAGCTTTAAACTAAGGCTATTTAATAATATAAAAATATTATAAATAAGTATAGTAGTTATTAAGAAAATAAACTCTAAGCTTAACTAGAAAGTCCTAGTTTTATAAACTCTTAAGCTTTAAAAGTTAGTACTTTCTAGCTAACTTTAAGTATTACTTTTAGACTCTTATTATAATCTAATAACTTAAAAGCGTCTATATAGGAGAGAATTAAGCAGATTTAGTTATATAGGTTATTAAGAAGTATAATATAGAGTATAAAGTAGGCTAGTTTATAACTAATAACGTACTAATTAATAACACCTATCTAGATATTATTACTAAGAGGTTCTTATCTTACTTTACTCTTAAATAACGAAAAGTATAACGTTTATAATACCTTAGATATATTATAAATCTTAGAGTAAAAGCCTTCCTTTATAAGGCTAAATTTAATACCTTTAAGATAGAAAGTAATAGTACTAGATTAAATTCCGATTTAATTAAAGAGCTAAATATCTAGCAAAAGCGTAGCTTTATTAGTAAGCTCTATAATATCATCTATTATATTATAAGATTACCTTAATAGCGCTAACAATTCTAAGTTATAGAGAACGATTCTATAGCTTTTAAGAAGTCTTATAATTACTTATAATTAGTAAGAGATAATACTACTTAGTAGAATTCCCTCTATTCTATAATCTAGTATACTTTATAAGTATAGAACTAAATCGACTTATTCTACTTATATAACTCTAGTACTATTTATAAGAGTAATTAAAAGTAAAAGCTACCTAAGCTATATAATAATAAGATAATTATAACACTTAATTATCTTATAATATTCTTACTCTTAGTAATTAAAATACTTTTAAAGAAGTTATATAAATTCTAAAGCCTTTTTATAACTATATAATATATATTTAAGATACTAAATAGTCTACTAATTATAGTATAGCTTCTAATTATCTCGTTACTTTAAATAGATTAATAGAGTATATATATAATATATAAGATGAATTTAGAATATAAGATAATAAAGATTATATCTACTAGTACTCTAATAATTACTAGATAAAGATTAATAAATACTTCTTTAAAACTAAGAATACTCTAGTATATTACACTTTAATTATAATTACTTTTAAGATAAAGTTTAAGTAGTTTTAGTATAAGTAAAAGGATATAAGTTAGTAGAAAGATATAAACCGTTTAGATTTATAAGTATTATAAGCTAATAGATATATTAAGAAGGTTTAAGTAGAATATAAGAATCTTATAATACCTTAAGATAATAATACTAGAGATAAAAGAGCTTAGTTACTAAATAACTTTAAAAGAGATATAGATATAGTTATAATATATAACTTTATAAAGAATAATCCTCTTAATATATAGTTCTACTAAAAGCTCTTCTACCTCGATATATACGAAAGTTTATCTTAATACTAGTATTATATACTTAAGTTAAAAGCTATATATTACCTTACTTAATTAGGATTAGATATAGCCTTAATTTCTATAATAAGTAGTAATTATAAGAGAGTATTCTCTTAAGCTAAACTACTTATTATAAAGTAAAGGAATCGCTTTTAATCTAATATAATAGAGGCAACTTAGTATCTCTAAGCATAGATTATTATAGACTAAAAGTTATAAGAGAAGTAGAGAGAAAAGGACTTAGAAGGTAAGTAGTAGAATAAAGAGAATTAGATTATTACTAATCTACTAGAATAATACTATAATTTAGATATAATATCGCATCTTTTAGTAGCTTTAATAATATTATTATTTTTAATACTTTATAACGTATTTTTAAGTTGAAAACGCTCTAAGAAGCTTGAATTTAGAAGGTGAAAACTCTGCTATATATATAGAGAAAAGGGGTTACGTAAGACCCTCTTTTCTATAATATACCTCTTAGGTCTAGGAGATAGCTTCTTAAGCTTATAAACTTAAACCAGATTATAAAAGAACTCTATAACTATATCGCCTCTTATTCCTATTATAAAGAAAACCTACAAAGCTATATATATTACTTTAAACTCTTAAACAGCGATTTCGTAGTATTTAAGAGTAAAGTCCTACTCCTAGATTCTATCTAACTTCCTTCTTTATACTCTAGTACGTTATTAGCTCTAGCTTTAGTAAAGACAATAGGTAGCGTTTATAAGATATAGTAGCTCGTAGTTAGTATTATATTTATATACTAGCTTTATAGAGTACTAGACTTCTAAATTTAAATATATCTTTAAGTACCTTTTAAGATAAGCTAGCGCGCTACTAGGCTTCTAGTTTATAAAGGCACCTCTAAGAGTAGTAGTAGCTAGCTTCGTAGCTAGGCTTTTATCTTCTATAAAGGGCTTTTAAGTACTTATCGAGAGTGAGTATTAAGAGGTTAGTTATACTAGCCGACAGCGGAGAGCGTTCTAAATACGTTATAATACGTTAAATATATAAGTAGAAGTTATAGATTATACTCTAGATATAAAGTATACTATAAGTATAAACCGGGCTTATAACTATAACGTATTTTTAAGTTAAAAACACTCTAAGAAGCTTGAATTTAGAAAGTGAAAACTCTACTATATATATAGAGAAAAGGGGTCACGTGAGACCCTCTTTTCTATAATATACTTCTTAAATTAATCTATAATATTAGTACTTCTTATTACTTTTTACTTATTTTAATATTTTTTACTTATATACTTTCTATCTTATTCTATTCTCTCTAGTACCTCTTCTTACCTAGCTCTCTCTTTTAGTCTTTCTTACCTCTTCTATCTAAAGTTAGTATCTCTTCTATCTAATTCAGCTATGCTTATAAGTGAAATTAGCCTATTCTCTCCTTTTCTAATAGAGAGAAGTAGTCTATTCTCTCTAGAGTACTAGGCTAACTAAGGCGAGGAAAGCTAAAATATTACTTATTATTAGATCCTCTCTTCTTTTTCTTAATCTTTAGCCTTTATAGCCTATATTACTTTCTATATCTCGTCTATATTTAAAAAGTCTTATTAGTCTCTCTAGCTTTTAGTGACTATACTTTTACTTTTATTATTTTATAACTTTTTATTATTCTTAGAAGTATAGATATAAGCTAGAGACTCTTTAGTTAGTACTTAACTCTTTTCTCTAATAAGAGGCTCTATACTTAGAAGCGGAGCTTAAGAGAGACCTAGAGTTAGTTCTAAATCTAATATATTAAATATTAATTAAAGAGAGAGTAAAGAGGTTAATTTAGTTTTCTAGATAACTATTATATATTGACTATCTAAATTATATATAGTAATCTCTATACTAAGAGAGTTATTAGGATTCTTAGGAATACTTAGTATATTCTAATCTCTTAATATATAAAACACGATTTTTACTAGCTATTTATATAGATACTAAACTCTAGTATTACTAGCTATCTAAGAGATCTCTAAAATCCTAGCTATTTAAGAATAGTGTTATAATAGTCTAATTCTAGACTAAATCGAAATCGAAACAAAAAGTAATAATAAGCTTAAAAGAGATATTATAAAGGCTATTACTAGTAAAGAAGAGTTTTTCCTTTTTATATAATAATACGAAATATATACTACTATAGAAGAGGTATATAGAAGTGCGTTTAGTAGAATAATATATATAAATACTAGGCTCTAATATAGAAGAAAAGAATAAACTAGCCTTTTCTAACTCTAGGAGAGTAAGCTACTATATATAAGAGGTTCGAATAGTATAAAAGAGTCTGAAACTGAATAACGATATACGTCGGCTAATATAAAAGCCTAAACCTATATAACCTTCCTAAAACAGATAATATAAAATAATAACTACTAAAACCTTATATATAATAAGTATTCCTAGCTATTTAGAATAGTCTAGATAACGAGCTATTAAAATAAGATAGTAGTAGTATAAGTTCTCTAGAAATACGATATATAAAAACATCTTAGAGTATATAGAGAATATTAGCCGAGAGTTAGCTAATATAAAAATAGAAAATATAAAATATAAAATAAAAAATAGAATTATTCTAATATAATTTCGAAAATAAGTATATCTAGTTATAAAAGAAGAAAATAAATTATTTATAGTATTAAAAAAGCTTTAGAGTCTATTTACCTAGTATATTTTTTTTTTAGATAATTTAGTATATATACTACTAAAAAGGTATTATAATAATAATAGATAATTTAATATTTTCAACACTTTAATATATACTAACTCGTTTAGCCTATATATTTTATAGCTAGATTATTTAGCTAAATAATCTAATATTTATTTAAAAGATTATTCTTATTAAAAAGGTAATTATTCTATTATTAAAACTACGAGAATTAGAATATTTTCTAGTATAGTAATACTAGTACTAGAAGCTATTATTAATCTTACTAATAATTATAATAAAGAGCTAAACGATTATAGAATTTATTATTAGATAATTAGATAATTAAATAAATATATACCGAGCTACTTTTAAAAGGTCTCGGTATATTTATTAGATAATTTAATATTATCTTATAATAAGCTAAAGAGGCTCTTATCTAATTCTTTAAAAAGAGATATTAAAGAAGAACTAAATAAAAGCTTAAGTATATTAGTTATAGATTTAAAGCTTTATATAGCTAGTTATAGAACTTAGTTAAGATAAAGAAAAGATATTTTTCTAATTTTCGAAACTAGAGATATAATTAGCTATAACTTTACTTAATATTTTTATAATAAAGATTTTATATTTAAAAAGACACTATTTAAATAAAGAGATAGTAGAAAGTATTAGAAGCTAGATTAAAACTAAAACGTAATAGTATATCTAGTATTAATATATAAATAGAAATAAGCTAGAACTCGAGCTATACTTAGATTTTAATTAGACTATACTTTATTTTAAGTAAATAGCTTTTTAAAAAATTTAAATTAAATTAATATTAACTCTTAAGACTTAAATGAATTTTAGTTACTATTTATAGTATCTTTTTAAGTCTTAAGAATATTTATTTCTTTAATTTATTTAAGTCTATTTTATATTTTTATATTAGCTAATTCTCTACTAATATTCTCTATAAAGTATCTAAAAATAAGACTTTAGATAATCTTAGTATTACGTATTTTTAAGAGTTGAAAACACTCTAAGAAAGTCGAATTTAGATAGCGAAAACACTACTATATATAGAGAGAAAAGAGGTTATATAATATCTCTTTTTTCGTAATATATCTCTTAGGTCTAGAAGAGCGACAACTTCCTAAGCCTATAAACTTAAGCTAGATTATAAAGGACCTCTTAACTAATAGCTCTCTAATTCCTACGCCTTAGTATAATACTTAGAAGTGCTTCTCTTTATAGTAGCGGTTCTAGTATTCTTAAGAGTAGATTTCTACTTTCTAATTCTATCTAACCTCTATCTCTTACTCTAACTCTAGCTTATATAGCTCTAGTTCTAATATAATAGCTAAAGCAAGTAGCGTTTATAATAGTAGTAGCTATTAGCTAGCGTTATATATATATATATACTAGCTTTATAGAGTACTAGGCTTCTAAATTAAATAAGGTTTAGTTATAAGACATCTCTTAGAGTAGCTAGCTAATACTAGTATTATAAGACAAAGGTGAGTTAGATAAAGGATTACTTAATAACCTCTATCTTTTAAGTAAATAGTATAGTATTTAAAGCCTTATACTCTTCTCTATAGTTTTAAGGAATTAAGTATCTATTTTAACCTTACTTTACTTATTCTATACTCTCGATATAGCTTCTATAATTGTTATAAGATACTTATATTTAGTATAGAAGAGAGATAGTTTTTTCTTTTCTTCTATATTAGAGCTAAGTATTTATATATATTATTCTGCTTTAAACGTACTTCTATATACCTCTTCTATAGTAGTATATATTTCGTACTATTATATAAGAAGCTTAAATTTAGAAGGCGAAAACTCTACTATATATATAGAGAAAGAGGGTTACGTAATACCTCTTTTTCTATAATACTTAGAAAATTAGTAGTTCTTTACTTAACTATTTACTTTTAGAGATTCTTTAAATAGAAGAAGATAAAACTTTAGCTAAGAGAATAGCTATAGTAACTATTTATTATAGTTTTTATTTCCTAAGAGATATTAAAGATAGAGTAACTTAAGTTAACTTTCTTTTATATTTTTATTTTAACTAGTACTCGAGTATAAAAAGAAAAGAAAAGTTAATAAGAATTCTTATAGTAATATTAGATATAATATATTTATTTAATTAAAAGATAATACTAGTAAACTATTAAGACTAATCTATATATTCTATATTATCTAAAGATTTTGTTTTATTAAATATAATACTTAAGAAAAAAAGAAGTCTTAAAGAGATAGTACTTATAATCTATTTAATAGCTTATAAATACTCTATTTAGTTAAAATAATACTATTAAATAAATTTAAAATAGAAAGAGATTACTAAAGAGAAATAAGAAGTCTTAAAGAGAAAGTAGTAGTACACTTCTTAGAGTAGTTAAACTCTTCTATTTATTATAAAAAATTATTAAGAAATAGAATATTTTAGAATAAGCTTACTAAGAGCCTATTTAGCTCGTATATATCTAGGATATATATAACGTAAAATCATAAGTTCCTATAAATATATATATACTAAATCTATATATATACTAGTGTTTAGTATATATATTTAAAAGTAATATAAAAATAACGTATTTTTAGATTAAAAACGCTCTAAGAAGTCTTATACTTAGAGGTGAAAACTCTACTATATAACTCTATTTCCGCGTAATAATAAATTTCTCGTTTAACTTTATATATCTTAGTATATATATAAAGAAGATATACTACTAAAAAAGATTTAGATCTCTAGAAGTATAAATGTAAAAAAGTTCATATATATCTCTTTCTATCTACTAGTTTTATAGTACTATCTAAGTTATAAACTTAAACTATATATACTAATAGATATACTATAAGCTAAACGATTACTTAATATATTAAGAAATAAGTAATAATATATACTAACTTATACGAGGTTACTATTTAGAATATCTCGTTAAATATCTATATATATATTTAAATAATTAATACGAGCTAAATAGGCTCTAAAAGAATAAAAGTGACTTATAAAAGTAAGTAGTATAAGCTTATATCTATATCTTTATTTTCTTATATAAGTAAAGAACGAGTTATAAATAGAGAATAATAGTACGAGCTTACTAAAAGAATAGAAGTAACTTATAAAAGTAGTTTAAATAAGTTTCTATTTATAAATTGCTTTCTCTATCTATTTTATAGAAATATTACTCTTTCTAATAACCTATTAAGCTATATAATAATCTTCTAATACTTACTATATTCTTAAAAAAAAATTATATAATAAGCGCTTCTCTAGCGAACAAAAACAGCGTTACGAGGTTGTATATTAGAAAATTTTCATATATCTTTTATAGTAAATACTTATAGAAGGAAAAAAAGATAATTACAACTTATTTTCTCCTCTTCAACACTTCTCTCTCTCTCTATTTCTCTCTCTCTCTCCCCACTCTCCTCTCCGCTGTCTCGTCTCCCTCGATACATAGAAAATAAACATTTTAATCCATCCCCTCTACTCCGTCATTTCCTTGACTTTTCGCTTTTTGCCAGTGGTATTGCTTCGTTTTCGCAACCCACGAAGGACAATGTCCCTATCCTTATCGTAAGTTAATGTCGTATGTACTGGGCAGATTGTGTCTTTCGTGCGTTATAGGTGGTCGAGAGTCAAAGCGATTCTGTGACATACAGCACAAGTAAGGAACCAAGTACTACGTTGGCTAAAACAATCAATTCTGATCACGACTTATTAGGCCTACACCATATGAACTTGGACATCTTCTCGAAGAATATCTTGTAACAGCCTAGTGTCAGCCCCCTCGAGAATCGACAACCCTACTTTTGCAGCTCTCAAGGTAGCTACAAGAATATACATTTGTTCCGCACCAGATAACTCCTCATCGAGCAAGAAATCCATCACATTCGTAGCAAGTTCCTGGTTCTCTTGCATTCCTCCCTCTGTATCCGCTTGGTCTAAATTGAGGAAATCTAATGTGAATTCCTCGAAGAGCAGTTCCACCATGGCTGGAGTCTGTTTAATGAGATCGTTTCGTCCATGGAGAATTTCGTCTGTTCTACCACACATCGACAGCCAAGCATCGAGCTTCATTAATTCCAGAAGTTCATTCTGGCATGTTTGGGTATCGAACCTTCGACGTCGTGCGACTTGATAATTGTATGAAGAATAAAGTTCGACAGCTGGAATAGGCTCTTTAAAAACATCGATTTTGACTGCTGGATAAACACCATCACATATAACTCCATCACGAGCATTATATGCATAACCTGGAAATGTTGTCCTGCCATTCAACATCCAAGCCCTTGCAGGATTGAGAAACCCTCTCCAACCTGTGACATACCGCAGACTGTTTTCATCTGTAAAGCCGAGAAGAGCGTTCAAGACGATTTTAACTGCGCCTGAGCAAGTACGGTCATCTAATGCGTCAAATGAACGCCATGGTGTCGCCCAAAAACCCGGCATAATATCAGATTGGCAAAGCCAAAACCAATTTATCTTTCCGTACAAATAAGCCGCCTGACCACGTTCGCTGTTTCGAAGACGGCGTTGTTTGTCCCGAGCTTCTCTGTCTTTCTTCCGTTGGGCTTCTCGATCAAGCGCTTCCTGTTCTTCCTCAGTCAGAGTTTTCTCTTTGATTTTTTCTGCTGCTTTTTGCGGCCCAGAAGATCCCGCTGCCGCTTCTTTTCTCCATTCAATGAGTCGAACTCCTGATACTGTCTGAGTTCTCCCCGTTTTTTCAAGATTGCTGGCTGTTTCTTCATCCCTTGCAATTTTCGCTGCCCTTTCGTTTCGTTCCGCTTGTCGTTGCCTTGCCTTCAAGTTCGCTTCACTTATTGGACCGCCGGGTTGAGGAGCTGTAGGGAAATTGGCCAGAAGAAATGGCACTCCAGATGGCGTATCGGGGGTTTCCATTGGGAGATGGATTTCAGAGTTATCGCTCGCGTCTTCTACTGTTGACTGAAATGTTCCGTGTCGGCTCGGCTTGCTCAGACTCGGTCCAGGTTCATTTTGTTCACCAGCTGGCTCGTTTGAGTTATTGTCTGATGAAACAGAAGCAGGAGCAGGCACTCGACTAGGAATGGTAGTAGCTGGCGGGGACTGAAAAAATACACGAGGAGGCCCATCAAAAATGAGTTCCCATTGACCATCGTGTAATCCCTTTCTTTCGCCAAGGGGTTTCCGAATAGAAGGACGTGTTGCGGGTACGAGACTACTGTCATCTTCTTTAACAGCTGCCCGTCGCCTCTTGTTCTTGTCTCCATCTTTATCTCCCAGAACCACGTTCTGACTCTTGGCTCCAGATGATCGAACACGATGAACCCAAACACCAGAGGTTTTCTCCACATTCCTTCTATCCCTATGCTGAAAAGACTCTCCGGCAACGATACAATAGTCCCATGTTCTTGAAAGCCAGTCCGTGGAGATATGACCCGTTCTAACTACGCCGTGAAGAACGCTTGTGTCACCGGGGGTGAAATGAAGCAGAGGTCCAAGAACAGGATGTTGAGATGTTGCAAGTATACCAGCAGAGCCTTGCATAGACAACGTTCGCGCTGTAAAAGAAGCCTCAGTACAGTGCATTCCAACCGATAAGGCCATAGCGACAACATCTCGCAGCGAGACTGGCATTGGAACAGTAGGGAGATCTGATGGACATCGATCCACATCCCTCTCAACGAGATCATATCGAATGTCTTCGTGGCACGAATAATATACGATCTTGCAGAATGAAACCCAAGCAGCTTCTCCAGTCCGCAGCCCGACGCCCTTCTGCGTCTCTGGTCGCCGGTTGAACTTCAAGCGCCAGCGCAAGCAATCCTGGAGCCATATCTTCACTTTCCAACGCATTGAGTTGACCAATCTCCTCAAAGAATGGTTCGCTTTTCCAGAACACGGTCTCTCGTTCCTTTCACTATCCGTATCGACTTGACTTTCCCTACCAAGCTCCCCTCTCGGTTCAACCACTATTACATGTCCTCTTGGACCATCAAACAAAGGGGGTGGTGGCGGCGGCGGCGGTGGCGGCGACACCCTTGAATTGCGATTTGTCAAAAACGGAAGGGAATGTCTCCTATCTTTATGCGACACAGACCAATTCGATGGCCAAAAATTATTTGGCAAGCTAATTTGGGGTATTGAATAGACGACCCGGAATCTGAATTGTGATGCTTGCCATATGCGACGACCCTGACCCGGCATATCGGCGAATACCACACTATCGCAGAGGCGAATGCTTTGTCCAGTAATGAAATATTGCTGCGTTGCTTGGGCTGTGGCGATGAACATTGCGATTATTGCTATCACTAATGCCGCGATAGCGGATATCGTTGATGCATCCATGATTGTTATTATCGAGGAGATGCAGAGACAGCAGAGAGATATATCGCGATAGCGTTGATGTTGGAAAAGTGGAAAAGCTGAAATGTATTTTTAGCAGCGTCAGATGTGAGCGTTACATCGTGGCATTGCGCGTAAAAGCAGCAGTGGCTCACGCTATTCAAGCAATTTCAAGCTAATCAAGAACTATAGATTTGAATTCTTCGTGACCTACACTAAGCCTTACTAAAGATTAGAACAATGAGGGGTATTATGGCCGCTTCTGTTGTCTATGGCAAGGTGTTTTGTGGGAATCGAGGTTTATGTTACTCAATGCGGGGTAAATTTACCCCGCCACAACTACCCTCTTCAAGCCCATTCTATATTCGTAATTGGCTCTTTCTTGTCAAGATTTATAAAGAACCAGAATAAGATGTAGGGGGAAGGTAAAAAGACAAAAAGAAGTTCCTTTGCCCTTCTTGAACTCTTATTATAAAAAGACCGCAGGGATTAGTAGGTAGACTATACCTCATAACGTGAACTGATATAAAAAAAACATGTCATCAACATACTGTAGAAATCTCCGTACTTTTGCACTTTTCAGAAGTGGCAACTGAATTCCCTCGGATATTTGTAATCCTGAGATTATCATGGAAAACTGACCTCTGCAAGGCAATTCTGTCCCATAGAATTCCTTCAACACCAAATCCTGTTCCAAATCTCGTTACCCCATGTCAAAAATTGAATATTTGTTCGTTTTGCGATATAAGAGATCTCCAATGAAGACCTCGTGGCTCTCAGTTCTTTATGAACCGAGTTGTACTTGCCCATCGATTTTGCTCTCTTCTGACCCCCCTCCCCTTTTTCGGTTGCCAGTCCACGTGACCAACACCCGGTTTCGGTCCCTGCTTTTGCCTTGAACACCCTCCTCAACGAAGCTCGGCCACTCGGTTCATTTTCGACGTCGAACGACCCGGCGGATACACCCGATACCCTCGAATCATGCCGTAAACCCGTCACCGGTGGTTCACCGCCAGATGAAGACAAACAAACCAACCGGCATCCAGAGCCTCCATATCTAAGACAAGTCACCCTCCTCGGGAACCCTCCCTAAACCTCTCAGACTCGATTCGGCCGAAAAAGTGCCCAGAGATGCCCCACCATCTTCTGGTAGCACCGCTTACCTTAACCACCATTCAGAGAACCAGCGGCTTCGTTCGATGACATCCGGAGTAGGACAGAAACGCTTGAATTACCCTCGATTCTTAACTCCTGAAGAAGAAATAAGCCCGTGCACACACACAACAGCCAGCCATCCACCGACATATCATCCCCGCACCAACAAGGTACCAAGAAGGCAGCCTTCTTCATCGCGGTGTTGATTCTGTCAAAATTTGCTTGCTTTTCTTGAGATGATCAGCAAGTTCGCTTTAATCTTTGGGAACGAAACCCGCCAGCTCTGAGAAAAAGGCCCCGGGAAAGAAGAAGTGGGCGAGCGCCCTCGCTTTGCCACTAAAAGCAAAAAGGTGTTGAGTGCGTACGACAGCGAGCTGATGATGCAAAAAGGTCCCACGAAGCCGGCTCGGGGAAATTTCGAAGATCTGTCTTGCTGGAAAAAGGGTGATATAGATGGAAGATGATACATGAAGATACTTTTTCGGAGACGGGAAGATGCAGAGTAGTCTCGAGAAAATTGGAGTGCACGCCCTGCAAACAATTTGATGTAAGGCTTTTTCAATGAAGGGTTTTTGAAGATGACTGTTTCCTTGACACAGCATGCTAGCCCGGAACCTGAATGAGACCTTACCCCACGATCAAATTCGTGCCCAATACGTACTCAATGTCAATGGTTTGTGGTTTCCTGCAATTTAGGAAAGTTAGAGGGAATAGGGGGCGATACTTATCACAGGGATTCTAGAATCATGTGACCTTACGTCCCCTCTCAGCTCAAGGAAAAGCTTTCACTAAGAGTTTTGCAATCGTAGCACTGTCCATGACTAGATGTATAAATTCTGGCGTATTCGTGTGAGAAATCGTTGAAGTATCGATTCGCAATATGCGCGGTTCCGGGATTGTGTTTGCACATTGCATTTCATAGGCCACACACAACGGCATATACCTTCGAGATAGCATGAACAAGTTCAATCTGATTGGAGCGGTGCTTCTCAACACGCGTGATTCCTCGAACTGTGCGACTGCATACTCAAAGGTGGCTTGGCAAGGGGTGCTGGCAATCGAGAATTTGGTCTTTGATCGTAATTCCAAGCTGCCGGGAGCTATTTCAACATGGGTTGGGTTTGAGGTGTTTTGTTGTTATGTGGTTGCAGTGATGTCCACCTGATTTGGCTCCATGCTGCTCATCCGATGATGCTGTCTGTAGGCGGACCCTGGATGTTGATATGGACGGAAAAGTAAGGCGTCAAATTTAGGAGCCAAAAGTCCGACCTAATCGGAAAAAAAGAGTGCTCCCCGGAGCGACAGACGAGGCTCTGTTGAACATCTATATATCTCAACAGGTATCAAGATCGTGGAAGCGTAGGACCATACTCAATGCCATAAGCCAGGCCAACCGAATCACCGATGCAATGAAGCTCAACCACAGAGTTCCCCTAGAGAGGCCAGATGTTGAAGTGGCAGAGAGCAATGACCAGGTGAAGCTTCTGATACTTAGGTGACGGCACCTAGAATGCTGATTGCAAACATAGAATGCGTTCATAACCTCGGAGGGTTACATAGTTCGAACTTCTGTGGAATTCAGCTCCAGTCAAAATGTCAGCCATGAACAATCACCTACTGCTCCTTGTTGGTTTGCTGGAGGCCAACCAGTCGATAACTATGTGACAACTCCCCTCAGCACGCCGGTCGACCTTCCGTTCAACACTTGGGATGGGTTTGAAGACAGTTTTCATCATCAAAGGGCAACGGAATCCGGCGAGGGTTTGGGACCGTTGCCCGTTTACCATCAAAACACCGTGCTCCATCAGCAACAAAGCTCTCAAGCATCATGGAATGAGAACGATTGGAGCAATCCAAGCGATGTTCAACTTGCAAGGCAACCTTTTGTGGGCACTCAGGAAAATGCCCACGCCCAGCAAGCAAACTCGGAGGAGAAGGATATTTCTTCTCTATTGTCTTCGAACGGTGACCCAAACCGGGGTTCGTCAACGAGCTTAACCTCATCGGCCGCCGTCAAACAAACACGAAAGGCCAAGTGGGGTGATTCTTCGGGGCCATACAAGAGAAAGACGACTTCTAGGGTTCAAAATTCCCCTTCAGATGATGACAACGGAACGAGCAGACAGCGGAGCCAAGGAAAAAGAAATACACACCAAACGCGAAACGGCTACCTCAACAAAAGCTCTTCTCCAGAATCTTCACCCAGTTCGAACAATGCAACCGCAAATAACAACAGGACTTCGCACAACTTGGTCGAAAAACAATACCGTACGCGGCTCAATGACCAGTTTGATTTTTTGCTGTCGTCGATTCCCTCTGACCTCCAAGGACATCACATGTATGGTCCCGAACGAGGAGATCGACATGAAAAAAGACTTAGCAAAGCTGATGTTCTTGCATTGGCGAAAAAGCATATTGAAAATTTGGAGAAAGGAAAACGGGAGGTCGAGGAGGAGAATGTGGGGTTGAAACGGACAAACAAGCAACTCAACGAGGTTTGGATGAATCAAAATGGAGGTAGTATTCTCTTGAACGGGCACAGAGGATAAACTTCATATCTCTGTCATTCTCACTTTTCATAAATTCTTCTCATGGAGGCGTGGTTTGGTCTTTTTTCGTTGTTGGTGAGCTGTTGGTGGGGTATTGGTTTCTTCCGTTGAATCCTCGGCTTCTTTGCGCCATGTCCATGATTGATCTAGACAAGTAGTTAACAGTGGCCATTGTGAAAGTGGAGACACTATTGTGAGTTGTTCATGGGAGCGAAAAGAGCAAGGAAAATGAAATGTGCCCATCAGCATCTCATTGGAATTCAAATAATTGGAACTATCTTCTTTCTGCTTGTAATGATATTCACTGGTGAACATGTGAAAAGAGGCGAAATGGATATGGATCTGTTGGGGGTAGAGTACAAACCTTCACATAGGTATGGGAGGAGCGTGGACCCCAGCCCAGCCGAGCAGGTCATGGTTGGTTAACCTGGAAGCCCTCGAAGCATCAAGTCCTCCAAAATCCCGCAGACCGAGGGCTGGGAGACCTCTTTTTAAGCCTAATCCATACTGTTGGCCAGAGCTTTGTAAATCAATTGATGGACCTTAGAAATAATTAGCATGAGTTGGTAGCACAGCACTGAAGATAGTGATGATGATGCCTGGAACAACCGAAAAGACTACTCATACCAGTTCTGGCACCGAGAGCTCCAAGCTACCGAGGAGTCTGCCACAGCGTGTTGATTAAAGGTGTCGGTCGTCCATGAAACAACCCGAAAAACGGTGAATGTCTGTCTTTTGGGAGGTTTTTGGGTTGAGTTGGCCGCTGGAGGTGCCGAGGCTAGCCCGAAGCGAGTGCGTTGTTTACATCGAAAGGGGAAGGAACGATGTAGAACTGCCCTTCAAAATGGAGTAATAAACTTGAAAATTTGGGGTTTAGACACAGTATAGAGAGTTGAAGGGGAGTAGTTGCAATGGAGTGCCAGAAAAAACCACCCCTAGATTCTGGGAGCCGTCATGCTTAAGAGTCTCAACTCCGTCTAGTCGAGAATTCCTAAAGTACCCACCACTGCCACCTTGCATCTTTCTCGATGTTTTTATCAACTGCATTGCCGGTCATAAGCAGCCATTTTCGATCATGAGTGGTCGCAAGTGAATGTACCTGCTTCGATCAAGAGGGCCTTGTCGGGGCCCCTGTCGATCGCCAGCGATTTGGAGCCGAGATCTTACATCTCGGCGCGGGAGTGATCAGGAGAGATGGCAGCCGACAGGACAGCCATCCCGTCGAATGAGAGCCATACGAAGTCGCACCGCCTGTCGTGAATTTTGATACCACTTCATAGGCCACCAGAGAGCCTGGGCTCGCTTCGCATTGGATTTATTACTGTTGCACTTGCGTAATTTCATGCCTGTTATCAGCCCATTTTTTTAAATTCGTTCAACCACTCAGCGGATGATCTTCTAATGGTGACATTGTCACCAAAAAGGGTCTTTTTGGTCAGGGTTGCAAAATTTCGAGTTTCTGCTACTTCTGGTGGCTTCCATTTTTCTCACGATCGTGTTTAAAAGTCTTTCTGCTAAAGATCGGGAAGATCGTGCATGCATATTGGTGTAAAACCCAACTCATTTCAGCAGATCCCAAATTCCCTTTCCATCCCATCTTCCGATCTGGATAAAAGTAGCTCGAAAATGTTTAGAGTTGAGCCGCTAATGTAAAACGTGTCGAGGCTACAAAACAAGCTACAAAATGCTGGGTAACTCAATCGCCACATAACATGACCAGAAATGAATATCAAGTCTCCAAACCACACAAGTTTTTCCATTGGGTACTTATCTACCTTTTAGCATATTGGTCAACTCAGCAAGGATGCTTCCCACATGATGCTTTTTCTGAACAAGTCGGAGAAGAAACGCTCTCACTCTCCTCCCCTCCATCAAAATCCGTCAATACGTATTTTTAAAACGGATCAAGAGTACGTAGATATCCCGGTGTTTAGATTCCCTTTCGCATCTGCCCCAATATGAATATTTCCAGTCTTTCCGGCGATAGTAGCGGAAGTGCCGTGGGTTGGTCCTTTCTGGAATGCAAGTTAGACATTATGAGCCTCAACCGACTGATAAGGGCAAGCGAGACCCTTTTACAAACCTGGGCCTGCTGTGCTGATATTCCAGTATTTGCAGCCTCATCAACATTGCCCCCAATCTTAATATTACCCGTCTGTCCGTCAATACGGAGATGCGACATAGGGATCCGTGACTGGTTAAACGTTAGTCCTACTTTTCATGTAATAAGGAATAACAATTTGTTACCGCTGTAATTTTTGAATCAGTTAATCCAAGTGCCTCGATATCAGCTGTATCGAGGGCCACCGTCCCGTCTATTTCGCACTTCAGCATGTCATCCACAACCATTGATCTAAGAGTTAAATTACCGGTCTCCGATCGATCCGAAAGTCTATTCGCGAGAATCAAATCTTTTCCCAAGATTTTAGTTACCTTTTGGTTTGTTTCTTTGAGAACGTCGTATGCCACCTGAAATCCATCTTTTAGATTTCCAACCAGGCCAACCAACGTCACAGAGATACGCAGGCCAAGTTCATCCCTGGCTCTGTCGAGTCGGTTCAAAATTTCTGCGAGTTCTTTGTCGTCTTTCTCGGCGGATGTGAGAGCGCGAAAGATACGTCGGATTAAATTTTTCGATTGTCCTACTCGAATGCTGCCCAAAACCCGGCTCAGCTCTTCTGAAATCTCTTTAATAACACTCACTTGCTGTTTGACAGTAGGTGTCTGCAGTCTTTCCTCCTCCTTTACGAGGTTGAGTGACTGGATAAGAGCTTCGAGTTGTTTTGAGCCGTTTTCGAGTGTTTTTGGTACTTTTTTCATATGGTCTCGCGCATTTTGGACTTGTTGTATCAATGTGATTGCTGTGCCAATCAGGGCGGTGATAGATGCCGCGGCAGAGACCCCGTCCTGTCCACGAATACATCAGTGAATGTAACCAGGTCTACACAACGAATAGATGAATAAAATATTAATTTTTTTATTTTTATTAGATAGATAGTATTCAAGCGATTATTCGAGCAACAAGAGCTTAAATAAATATAGTACGAATAGTTTCTATTTATTAGGCTTAATTGAAATTTATATATATAAACATAATAATACTCTTAATTTACTTACTTTTTAATTATTACTAATAGATTACTATCGCCTCTACTTAAATCTCTAAGAATATCTATTTATCTCTTATTATTATTATTTCATCTATCTTTTCCTAAAAGTTAAAAACACTATTTAGTCTTTTCCTTTATACTAGAGCCTAGTATCTACGTATATTAATCTACTAAACGTACTCTTATATAACTTTTCTATTATATTATACGTTTCGTGTTATTATATTATAATCTATAATCTAATATTATTAGAGAGAAGTCTTTACTTAGTAGTAGTAGTAGACAGATATACTCTTACTATATAACTAGAGATTTATAGAAGTAAAAGAGAGTAATACTAAAGTAGACGTATAGATTATTCTAGTAAGATATAATTAGTATAAGACATTTATATATAAACTACTTATAAATATAAATACTCTCGGAATATATACTAAACGTTCTAATTACTTCTTTATAATATAGTTACTAGTATTATTATAATTAAATACTATAGTATTTTCGAATTAAATATTATTATAATATTCTAATAGTACGTATTAGTATTCGTTATACTACTATAGTAATATCGCGATATAATATATAGTATAAAGAATAGTATATATAATAGCACGCTATTCTAAATTATTAGCATTCGTGAAACTGCTAATACCTCTACGACTGCCGATACTTCTACGACTTATAAGATAGAAGAGGCTAAAGAGAGTAAGAATTAGATATTATATATTTTGTTTTAAGGTCTTATATGTTTAGCTTTAAAGCTCTTATTATTTAAGTAGCTATATTAGAAAAGACTTAGTAATTATTCTTATTAAGACTTAGTAGTCTCTAATCTCTTATATATATATATTTATACTTAGTATAAAAGAAGAATAGTTTTTCCTTTTCTTTTATATTAGAGCCTAGTATCTACTTACGTTATTTAGTCTTAAACGTACTCTTATATACCTCTTCTCTTATAGTATATATTTTGTACTATTATATAAAAAAGGAAAAACTCTTCTTTACTAGTAATAGCCTTTATAATATCTCTTTTAAGCTTATAGTTACTTTTTTTATTTTAATTTTAATTTAGCCTAGAATTAGACTATAATAATATATTCTTAAATAGCTAGGATTCTAGAGATCTCCTAAATAGCTAGTAATACTAGGGTTTAATATCTATATAAATAGCTAGTAAAAATCGTATCTTATATATTAAGAGATTAGAATATACTAAGTATTCCTAAGAATTCTAATAACTCTCTTAGTATAGAGATTACTATATATAATTTAAATAGTTAATAATATAAATAGTTATCTAGAAAACTCTTAAATTACTCTCTTTTTATCTCTCTCTTTTTAATATTTAATATATTAGACTTAAAAGTAACCCTAGGTCTCTTCTAAGCTCTACTTTAAAACATAGAGCTCTCTCTTAGGGAATAAAGTTAAGTATTTATAGAAAGGTCTCTAACTCGACACCGCTTACTAAAGAATAAAAAGTCCTAGAGTAATAAAGGTAAAGAGGTTACTCTTAAAAGCTAGAGAGATAACTAAGACTTCTCTAATATAGACGAGATATAAGAAGTAATTTAAGCTATAAAGGCTAAGGACTAAGAAAAAGATAAAAGGATCTAGTAGTAAGATAATCAAATTACTTAATTAGCGGATTTAGTATAATAGATTAGTAGATACTTACTAGGAAATAATTAGACTCCTCTTTTATACTCTTCTATTATACTAGACTATCTTTAAATACGAAACTTAACCTCTAATATTCTTCCTTTATAATAATCTACTCTATAATTATAAGCTAAAACCTTACTAAAAACCTAATAACCTACTAAAAGTAAAATTATAAAGAAAATTAAACCTTTAAATAATAGTACTTTACTTACTTATAAGTAATAGAAGATATCTATATATAATAGACTCTAAGTAAATACTAACTATTACTATATACTTAAAACTTATAAAGCTCTTATTTAAAAGACGACTATAAAACTTATTAGAAACTACTTAAAGCTCTAATATAAGTTAGATATAGGTAATATAACTTTTAAAGATTAATAAGATATAATTAAACTCCTTAATTCCTACTTTCTAACTAGTTATAAAAAAGAGGATACTTAAAATAAATTTTAAGCCTTATAAATAAGTAGAAAGGGTTATATAAGAGAAACCTTTTTAGATTTTAGAGTACGCTTCTTAAGTATAGCTATACTTAAGAGAATACTAGAGTTAAAAAGATTCTACTAGATATAGAATAAGATTACACTATAGCTTTAAAGTAGCTCTACTATAACTAAGAGAGATTAGAATTATAATTTTAATAAGATAGTAGTATATCTTTTAGCTTTAGATAAGAAGAAGTATTAAAATATAGAGTTATCTATAACTAGTACTATAGTTAAACTAATTAATATAACCTTATTATTTAAAAAGATAAGTACTTTTTAATCCTTACCTAGCTTAACTCTAAAACCCTCTCTACTCTTATATAGACTTAATCCTATATCTTAGAAGATTTTATAAACTCTTAGACTATTTTCTACTAGTAAAAAATTAAAGACTATATTAATAGACTAAGTCTCTACTAGTATAAAGTATTACTATTATAGTAAGCTTAAGTATTTTAAACCTAATTACTCTAATCTTCTTAGTATTAATAAGATAGATAATTAACCTAAAGAAGAATAACTTTTTAAAGAGTACTCTAACTCTAAGCTAAGTTAGAAGAAAAATAAAGAGGCTTAGATAAAAATTCCTTCCTAAACCTATATAATTATAACCTAACTAGACTTAATCTTTCTAAGCTTATAAAAGGAAAACAGTTCCTTATAAATACTACTCTTAGTATATAGAGATATAGTATTAAATTATAAGCTTTAGTAGATATAGAAGTAAATAAGTACTTATTTTTAAATTAGCCTCTAGTCTTATACTTATTTAAGATAATAGGTTTAAAGATTTAGAGATTACTATATATAGTATCTATTTATAGATATAATAATAGTACTAAAAGCTAAATAATATAGTTTATATAACTATATCTAAATATTAATAAATATTATATTCTTAACTACCTCTTTATTATCTTAAACCTTAGATAGTAAGACTTAATTATTAATAATAAGTAGTTAAACTACTTTAAAGTCTTTCTTAACTCTTTAAAGAGCTAGATTACTTAGCTAGCTAATTACCTTTTAACTCTCTACTTTAGTAAGAAGATCTTACTTCTACTTTTTAACTAGAACTAGAAACCCTTTTTAAATCACTAGTTAGATATAAATCAGAGAGAGTGTACTATCTAATAATAAGAAAGATATAAAAAGAGTAGACTTATAAATATAGCTAAGCTATTACTCCTATCTATAATAATAACTTCTTCTAAAATCTTAACCTTTAACTCTAATCTAAAGCCTCTTTAAACTACTAGTATAGTTTTAAAAAACTATACTCTATACTCTTTTATTAGTAAAATAAGCGCTAACACTATATACTTTAATATAAAATAACTTAACTTAGAATTTTATATAACTAGTATTTATAAGCTAGATTAGATTATTAATAAAAAGTTAGCCTCTCTTTAAGACAACGATAATATAAGAGCCTTAATATAGGCTCAACTCTCGAGATATTATTCTTCTTATAAAGACGTATTCTTAAAAGTAGCTTCTAATAAGCTCTCTTCTTATTATAAATATAACTATAAGATTACTTTAAATAAACTACTTCCTAACTCCTTTTTACCTTTATATTAATAGTTAACTATAAAGCTTAAAGCTATAAAGAAGTATCTTATAAAGAACTTAGATAAGAGGTTTATTATTAATAGTAATAGCTCTTTTACCTCTCTAGTACTCTTTATTAAAAAAGCTAATAATAATAAGCTATAGTTTTATATTAATTATAAAAAGCTTAATACTTTAACCTAAAACAATCTCTACTTAATCTCTTAAATTAATAAGCTCCTTTTAAAGATAAGAATAGCTAAAATCTTTACTAAGTTAGATATAAGATAAGCTTTCTATTATATCTAGATAGACCTTACCTTAGAAGAGATAACTACCTTTAAAATAAGATATAGTATATATAAATATAAAGTCCTTCCTTTTAGACTCTATAATAGCTCTACTACTTATTAATATTATATAAATAACGTTTTAATTAATTATCTAAATAACTTCTATATTACTTACTTAGATAATATTTTAATTTATTTAAATACTATTAAAAAATATAAGAAATAAGTTAAAAAGGTTCTAAATCAGCTCTAAGAAGTAGAACTCTAAATAGATATTAAGAAAAGCGAATTTAGTATTACTAGAATTAAATACTTAGGATTTATCTTAACTATAAAAAGACTTAAAGTTAATCTTAAAAAAGTAGAACCTCTATAAAACTAGGTCTAACCTACTACTATAATAAGTATAAAGTCTTATCTAAGGTTTATAGGATTTTATAAATAATTTATTAAAAGTTATACTAAAATTACTAAACTCTTAACTATAATAATATACTCTTTAAAGCCTTTTTTATAAATACTTAAATATAATAAAGCTTTTAAAGTACTAAGAACTAAGCTACTTACTATATAAACCTTATACTACTTTAACCTTAATTATAATATAAAAGTAGAAATAGACTCTTTAGAAGAAGTAATAGTAGATATATTCTTATAATAATATAATAGCCTTTAGTACCTTCTTAGGTTCTACTTATATATCCTAGTTAGCTATAAATTAAATTAAGAGATCTATAATAAAGAACTATCTACTATTATAAAAGCTTTTAAGAAATAGTACTTTAAACTTATATTATATTAGAAGTATATTAACATATATTTAGACTATAGATTATTAGAATACTTTATAATAACTAAGCTACTTATAACTAAGTAAGTCTAATAGATAGAGTTTTTATTAGACTTTAACTTTTAAATCTAATTTATATTTAAAAAAGGTAATTAAAAAGTAGATATATTTACTTAATATAAATAAGACCTAAAAACCTATAATTAAGCTAAATTAGATAGCTACTTATATACTCTCTTAGAACCTAATTAGTTAAACCTCTAAATTAATACTAAACTTACTTAGATCTTTTTATAAGAATAGTCTATATCTTTTAATATAATAAATATTATTCTAGAATTAAGTTTAAATATAATTTAGAAGTTAAAAGAAGATAACCTATACTCCTTTTAAAAAGAATATTATAAACTTCTAAATAAATACTCTATCTTACTAGATAATTTACTTCTCTTTAAGAATTAACTTTATATTTAAAGGAATACTAAACTATATATAAAGCTAATCTAAGAAGTCTATAACTAAGTATCTAGTACTTACTTAAGTATAAAAAAGATATACTAGTTATTAGTATAATACTACTACTAGGTTAGACTAGGTTTAGACTATAAGAGGTATATAGCGAATTATTAAGCTTATAAATACTCTTATTCTTAATAGACTAAGTAGTAAGGCTTTCTTTATCTTCTTCTAGTATTTAACTATCTTATATAATATTTATATATAGATTTTAAATTATTCTTAAAAGATAAATATAGATTTAACACTATACTAGTATTTATTAACTAACCTAGAAAGGATTTAGTATTAATACTCTACTACTTAACTATAAATACTAAAGGCCTAGCTAAACTCTTTATTTAATAGATTTACTATTTTAGTTACTACTCTAAATTAATTATATCTAATTAAGAACTTTAATTTATATTATTATTTTAGACTAAATTTTATTAAATAATTAGTATTAAGCTTAAGCTTAGTACTACTTATTATAAATAAATAAATAGATAAATAGAGATAATAAACTAATATATTAATTAGAAACTAAAGCCCTTTATAAACTACTACTAAGATAACTAGAGCGAATTAATCCCTCTAATAAATAGAGTATAAATAATACTTTTATACTTATCTATTAGTATAACCTCTTATTAGCTTAAGTTTAGACTTAACCTAAGAACTTTATAGAACTAGAATATACTAAAGACGTCTATTCTCTAAGAATATCTTAACTATAATAAGATAGTAAAAGTAGCTTAATATATATACTCTACTTAAAAGATAGTAAAAGATAATATAAGTAAGGCTTAAAAAAGAATAAAAAATAATATAAATTAATACTAAAAAGCTATTAACTAAGATATTAGAGATAAAGTTTACTTATTTATTAAGAATCTTAAAATAAATTATTCTAGCTAAAAGCTTACTAAATAATAGATAAAACCTTTTAAAATACTAGATTATATAAGATACTCTTATAAGTTAAAACTTCTAAAAGAATTATTAATTTATAATGTTTTTACTCTTAATATACTTTTAAAAGATCTAAATACCTCTTTACTAAGATAAGAGGCTCTAGAGCCTTTATTAGATATTATTTAAGATATATAAGAATAAGAGGTTTAAGAAATACTTAGTAGTAGACTTTTTAAAAGATAGTTATAATACTAGATAAAATAGGTTAGATATAATTTAGATTCTATTTAGTATCTTATAAATAATTTTTAAGGTTTACTATATTATCTAAGAGACTTTTATACTAAATATCTAGAATAGCTAAGACTACTCTAACTTCTCTTTAAATAGATTAATATATAGGAATTAGATAAGAATTAAGTAAAAGAGTTAATTTATAAAACTCTATTAATATCTTTTAATTCTAGTTACTCTTAATAAAGAACTTATAATAAAAACCTAAGATAAAATATTAACTAATAAGAATATTTAAAATTAATAAAGTAAAGAACTAAAACTAAGTTACTATTAAAATAGAGCCTACTAACCCTCTCTAGGCTAAAGCCTCTCCTTTCTTTAACTTATTATCCTCCTCTCTACTCTTTTAAGTATAAGAAGCTTGAACTAGCTCTTCCTTTATCTCCTTCTTATAAGCACGCTTCTTATCTTAGTAACCTCTTATAACTAGCTTAGGAGAGAACGCTTATAAACTCTTTAAGTAGGCCTTAAAGAGGACCTAAACCTAGGTTTAGATAAAGGTCTTACTCTTTATAGTATAGTATAAAGACTATTAAATATTAGTAACTAAAACCCTTCTAATAAATAAGAGGTACTTATAGTAACCTTAGTATAAAGTGCCTAAGTCTTCTCTAGAAGAGCGAACTATACCTCTAAACTATTCTTTAGTACCTCTATACTAGTAATAACTAATACCTTATCTAAGGCCTTAGTAGCCTTCTTAATAGCTCTCTTCTCCTTCTTAAGCTTAAGCTTATTAAACTCCTTCTTTATAAACTATAGTAACTACCTAAGTTAGAATAGGTTTAGTATATATTTAGAATTAAACTTACTAGGATATATATAGTATTCTACTCTATATAGTACCTATACTTCTTTAACTTTAGCTTCTTAAAAGTATATATATAATCTTTATTCTAAGATTTTACCTAAAGATACTAAATATAGTAGACTCGGTAGACAGCTAGAAGCGTACTAAGAGAATATAAAAGAGATATTTTACTATATTAGATTAGCTCTAAACTAGGCCTAATAAAGAAGGGAAAGACTTACTTTTATATATATATATATATAATATATATATATATAT
>LLCB01000224.1:0-99772 GCA_001414345.1 Hymenoscyphus infarciens | reverse complement strand
AGGTTCGGGGGGAGGGTGGATGGTGATTGGATGGTACGGGTGGGGCGTTGAGCTAGCTTTGGAGGAGTGATCTCATGTAAATGTTTATGGAAAATCTTATTATTATGAGTCTAGAGTTAAGAAAGGAGAAAGCTATATTGTTTTCCTTTCTGTCTTAACGGATTAGATGTTTAGAATGAACGACCTTAATTGGTCTTAAATTCAGCGAGAAATTAGATAGAAAGGCACCGCTGGTTAATTAGGTAACTCGTATCAGAATTTCGAGGTCGCTCCTGCCTCAAACTACAAACTACTTTAGGAGACGGAACTCCCGAAACTTGTACGAAGATTCTGGTCCACGAATTTACAACCAGGCCTCGCCCGCGCCTCGTGGCATAGAGAGCTTAATAAAGATGAGTTGATGTACCGCGCGAAAGACATTGGGAAGCACAAATTTCGGAGGTTGCTTGGTTATGTCTGACTTACTTTGCGCTCCAGGCCCGCGAGCATGTAACGTCGCTAAAATTGACGGAACCAACAGCGTCACTAAGCAGCCTTTAAGGTTCGACCAAAGGCGAGAAATGGAAATTTGGGACGGGGATTTATTACCCACTTCATCTAAATTCTTAGGGCTCTAGACTTTCCCTGTGCGCTGAATTCTGATTTCTAGCTACATGAAGAATGAATCTGGATCTTGACTTCTAGGTCGCTGCCTCTCTTCCGAGTTGCAAATTTTGGGGTGCAAATGAGGAAGAAGTCGAAACGTACTCTATGAGTTGCAGGGGTAGGTAGTCTACCTAGGTATCGAGTGACGTGGGTGGCTCTTAGAACTTAAATCTACGAGAAATTATCTAACTCTGCCTCTGTTTCTCGCGACGCGCTGGCTTCCAAAATCTGCTTCCTCCTAGCAAAAAGAGTACTTCGTCAGAAGTTTATTAAATCACTGCTCGTAAAAATAGAAAAAATGGCAAAAATTCCTCGCCTCCTTCGAGGTGCCAAGAACGAAAACCAGACGAACTGAAAGTTTGCAAGGGCTATAGTGATAACCAATTTGATCCGGGCTGTTGACTGGATTATTGAGGGATGTGTGATTTTGTTGTCGCGTTATAGTAGGACTTAGAGGGCTTGCGGAGCGGCATGTAGGGATTCTGATGCTGGGGGTTATCTGGCTGACGAGGGCTCCAAGAAAAGCAACCGGGCTGAAAATATTATCTTAAGATAAAGCGATAAAAGGTTGGTCTGAAGTGGACGCGCACTTCGACGTTGCTTCCCAGGTGGGAAGGAAATTTTCAATTCCGGTACCTATTGGGCGATGCGCTCAGCAGCAGATATTGCCCTTCCGTTTCTTCTTCCATTCTATTGGTGAGGGTGCGCCCTCCCGCCATTTCTAAGTGAAAACGGAAAGAGCGATGGATCAAGGTTCTATTATCACTTGAATCCATGATCAGCACTAGCACCAATCCAAGCTCATCGTAAATCCTGTTGATCTACTTTTGACAAAGAATGCATTTCAATTGAGGGCGGAAGGGAATGAGTGTAGTTTGGCCATAAATTCCGGAATTATCGGGCCGTGAAAACAATCTTACTCAAGACGAGATTTGGAGATGGGAGATAGCTATGCAGATTGCCAAACTTCACACTGTGACATCTATAAGTCAGCTAGCTCTCTGGTGCCTTGATTGAGTTTGTTGAGAAACGACTATTTTTCTTGACTTGCAGGGGCGGGTCGCCAGTTTGCCCCTTGCGCAAAAGGAAAGAACACTTCAACGTGGCTACTTGGTCAATTTCAAGTTACGCACCTCCTTGGGCAGTGCCTGTAAGTGATAATCTTAACAATCAACCTGGAAAAAAAGAAAGTCGTGGACTCATTCTAATGCTGCTATGTTGGTCATTTGGCGGTGAAGTAGGTACAAGTCACGAAATCTGTCGAATTTCTTTTTGATTTCTATCTCCCTACATTACCAATTGATAGCTTGATGCGACTTAATGGTTTCTCGAATTCTGGGGTGCAGTAATGATGAGGTGATGATCACCTGGTGTTGGGTATGGTAAGAATTGACAATCAAAACGGTGAATCTCACCACCCTTGCTTAAAATTCACAGTGCCGTACCCCTCACCATATCATTATCTTGTAGATACCATTCTTTATTTCGGGCACCCAAAAATTGCTCTTAGTTAGTAAGTGTGTTTTAGTTAAGAGTGACTACTGTGGATAAGACTTGAATCTCAGATTATCATCTCCTCTTGCTTCCTACGCCGCACCTCGTTCAAATTCCATAAGAGGACATAAGATTCGTTCGCACCTATAAATCACGTCGTCGTATCAATACAACCCGCTTCGTAGTACCTGGCTTCAAAAAGACCAAAGCGAGAGCATAGCTTGATAACCTGTTTTGGGACTAAAACGATGAAGTATGGGAGATATCTGAGAAACGGCTTCTGAGAAACGGCTTCGAGGGAGAGATACCCGCGAGCTTGCGGCTTTCCATATCCAGCAAGAGTTCGGAAGAAAAGCAACATTGGAACCACCGGTCCTTATTGGCGGAGAGAACATCCTCTATAGAATGAAAGTTGAGAGAAAAGCTTCCAGCGTTTATGTTTGGCTACCTTGCCAGGATTGGGCCCAGTTCCCACTTGAGAAGAATCTCCAAGAAAGTGCCACAGCAAAAAAATCCAAGCAACACACTAATATAGCTATTCCAGAAATCTTCTACTATATAAAGGTGACGAGTCGGATCTTTGTCCCTTCGGCACGTCGAAAAATAAGGATCGATGAGTACTCGAGTCACAACACCCAGCCGGAACCCCGAAGTTTCTTCATTTCTAAGACTGAGCTTTTGCATTTTTATGGGAAAGCAGATCTCTCAGCTCTTATTCGATCGTGTTGGGTCATTGTCCGAAAAACTTAACACTTTCTCAGTAACTAGACGTCTACTCTGCCAGAATATGAACCAAGAATAGCTGGGCTTTTGGCACAATATCCTGAAAAGATGGGGATTTTTCTGGGTACGGCTATACCCACGGAAGATCTGTGGAGGACGACACTCTATGGGGACGGAGAAACGTCTTAATTTGTTCCCTCGAAAAATGGCATTTCATTGTAAATAAAACCACAACACAGTAAATTAAATGGCTGCAGTTCTATTTTATTATTAATTAGATATTGTAGATCCATTCCATATTTTTTGAGTAGTTTTCTGAGCTCTTTTAGACCTACTGTTGTAGTGTGGTTCTGCACAGATGGAAATAAGGACGTTTTTTCCGTCCCCGTAGTTCATTTATTGAGCGAGAAAGAAATAGCGGCAATGGAACCATTTGTGAAGTGGAAATTAGAGGACCAGAGAGCAACAATATTAGTTAAATGGGATTCTGAGGAGGTAAAACGACACCTATCCTGGTTTCTGTTCGATCGATGAGAATTAGAAAACTCTCTAAAGGATTTCTCTTCGCACGTGTTTGAGGTCAGCTGATGAAAAGATAGCAAGACGCAAGACTCAGATGATCAAATCATTAAACTTTTCTCTCAAGAAAAGTCACTACACTGGAGCCTTATGTTCTTGAGACGGTTAAGCGCAAGCTAGGGCTAGCTTTGACAAACTGGCAGTCGCATTTTCTCCCGCGGATAGCTGCATTCGCTAAAACAGGGGACTCAAAAGTCAACAAATACTAATTATGCGAAGCACTTCTAAGTTGTCACGAAACAAATTTCTCACTCAATTAAACAACAGATAAGACATCAATGTTTCACCTTACCAGTCTGCCCTTACATATCCAAGCAAAAATCCGAGAACGTACAACTTCAACAATCAACGCACCAATTGAATATTTTCTAAAATGCAACGCAGACGAAATTCCTACGACTTGATTATCGACAAAGGTCTTCATCAAAGAGTCCACTTCCCCACCAATCTTCCTCAAGCTACCTCGCCCCCTCAAACTCCCCGTCAATAATTCGAAACACGTCTTCCAAGAATTTCAACTCTAAATGCCCCTCATCCCCATCAAGCCGGAGCCCTATCTCCCAGAAACTAGTCCTTAACCTATTCTCCCGTGGAAAATCACTGGCTTTATCAATGGGCCGGTCCGAAGCCCGGTGGCCTGTATCCTCCGGGAAACGAGTTGAGTTACATGACTCCGAAACTTGATTATAGGGAGAGGTATTTTCATCATCAGGGGACGAAGAGGAAAGTAGCTTATTGTTGGGGAAGGGATTATTTGGAAGTGGATAGACGGCGGTCTGAGGATAGGGAGAGGGAAGAGACGAGGAGAATTGATGAGAGGGTTTCGTGGAGGTGTTGAATCATTGTATTTAAATGTATTTGAACGGAGAGGCGGTGGGCGCAAAGTTTCAAAACAAAAGTCAGGGAGCTACTCTGGACGGTTGACTGCTGTTTGAAGAGATATTTGAGTTTTCAATTGCGTCGTGATCATTTGGTTAAACCTACAAGAGGTTGAGGAGCCGAAAACTTCAATTCAAAATTGGAGTTTCCGGGCAACAATATCATGTGAGAGATAAGCCATGATCCGGCGTTTTGGCAACTTGCTAACAAACTCACACGCTTTTGTGATGACCATGATCAACATAGATGACTGAAATCACAACACATGACCTTTAAATCGTTCTAAACATGTGCTGCAAATGTTTGCCTCTGGTAATATAAATGCCATCTCTCTCCATTTATTGGTTCGGATTCCGTTCCATCCAAGTTTACGACGCTTGTGTAACAGAGAAGTCATTTTAGAACCAAGTTCAAATGGGTACCTGGCCTTCTAAACAAGATTTACTTTCCCTTAAGAAACATAAGCCGCGACCTGTTGAAACTCTTATGGGTCTTCCTGTTCAACGTCCCCGCCGCCGTCGTGTTCGTGGTGAGCCCATAGTGCTGCGTTCGGGTGTATATACTGAACGCCAGGCAAAGTCCAGTAGGCATGGACCATACAAAGGCACTACTTTCTCTCTTCTAAGACCATGCCAACATCCACCGGCCTCCAGTTCAGTCGCAGGCAGTTGGGGCGGGGATAGGGATCGTCCCTCTCTCCCTCTGTGGTCACCTCCGCATTCACCTCTGGGGTCTCCCCCAATATCACCTGCAATACCGTCTCCAATTCCGTGGCCACCAGAGCCCGTAAGGCCAGATCTCATACCGATTCCAGAATCACCTCCTATTCCACCTGCAATAGTCTCTCAAATTCCGCTTCCACTAGAGCCTATAAGGCTAGATCGTGTACTGCTTCCGGAATCGCCTCGGGGCATTCGTCAAGTTGCACAATTTGCTTTCCCTGGAGGGGGCCCACACGTACCGCCGCCTGGGTTTCCTCCTCCAGTGCAATATCCTCAAATTCTACCTTCTGGATTCCGCCCGGCTCAATATGTCGTGCCATTTCCATTCTGACGTCCAGTACCAGCTAGTCCACCCCCTCAAATGCCGCCCGTACCCTCCCACCACAACCCCAAAGCCCACCCCCGATACAGTTTAACCCTGCAAATATAGCCCTTCCATTGTTGACCTTGACTATCACCTCGAACCTCACCAGGAGTTGGCACCATGGTCTGAGAAGATGAAGATACGGGAGCTACGAACACATTTTCTAAACTGAACTTTATCGAGATGCTTGGGACGTGACTGGGAGCCTCTGAGATTGAGCTGAACCTCACCAGTCATCCTAGAGATATTCAGCTTTGAGTGCAGGGGCTTCATATGGATTTCGCATAGGGAATTGGACTGAGAACGCTGCAGGAAACGAGGGAAATACTTCAAGGGCGATATTGAAATCATTATTGTGAAAGCAAGTATGCAAATGGACCTAGAGTGTGAAACTAATGTTAGAGAGTAGAGACGGTATGGAACATAATGACGGTTGACTGCGGGATGAATTGGATTCACGAGTATCTGAATCACCAATGGTGCCGAGTATTACTGGGCAGTGAATGCCTTCTTCCCCAAATTGGAATATAAAAATTGAGATGGCCCGCTTTCTTTTACTTTTCCCTCCAGCCGCCTCCTATCAAAAGCAACAAAGGACCGGAATATATAACAAGAATATACAAGAAAGAAAACAAGAAACAAGAAACCATGCCATTCTTCTGGGGCGCCTTCCACGGCCGAAGCAACAACATCTGGGGAGGATGGGGACAACAACGAGGATACTATCAACCACAACGAGAGCACCGTCCTCGCACACCTCATCGTTCCGAAATGGAAAGATGGCGCCAAAACCAAGTTGGAGCATGGATGGACCACTCTTACAACGCCAGAGCACTTGGTTATCGGTATTACCCAGGTCATCATGCTTATCCGCTTGCTAGATACCGCTAGTTGATAGAGGTTGGAAGAAGAACATTGAAATATGGGATTTGACAAAGAAATGGAAACTTAAACTAGATATAGAGTATAATCGAAGGTTTTGAAACTGGATGAATCTGACAGTGGCGTGGGTGATTTGTGATGATGAAAAATAATAATAATGAGAGGCAGAAAACACGAGGAAACAGTGCCTGCAATCAAAATTGGCTGAACTAGCTTGTGCTCGGGATTGCCATGGCTCTATTTTCTGACATCACTTCCAGGTTGTTGCCAAGTCGTTGCCTTATCGAACCCATCAAATCCCGTTTTCGGAGGACCAGCGAGGAACGTGAAGACGATATAAGTATAACTTGAATCAACAATCTAGCCTTGATCACTACTGCTTAGGCTTCAAGAAAAGGATGTTATATCACCAAGCAATATATCGCAACACAAAAACTAGCGAAGGAAGAAAAGGGGTCGTTGAAAAGCGGGGTTAATTGCTGACAGAATGGCGCTAACCCCATCCGATCTTCTCCACACGGCAGAAAAAAGTGCCCTCCAAGCTTCTTCCATTTTGCGACCATCCAGCACCAAGATCCCCAATCCAACCTCAAAATGCCGAAACAGAAAGCCCCAAAGAGCGCTGCCGCTGCAGATGCCTCGAATTCAATCGATGACTCGCGATTCTCGAATTTCACAACCGATCCTCGATTTCGATTGCCTTCCAAGAAGCACACACGAACCACTATCGATAAGCGGTTTTCCCGCATGCTGAAGGATGAGGATTTCTCGAACACTGCAAAGGTTGATAGGTATGGAAGGAAATTGAGCAGTTCTGGGAAGAAGAAGGCTTTGGAGAGGTTGTATGTTCCTGACGAGGAAGAGGAGGAGGAACCCGAGGATGGAGATGTGGATATCGAGGTTGAGGATGATGAGGTCGTGGAAAGGGAATTGGCCAAAGCGGACGCAACATACGACGCCGCTCGAGGTGGTGGATTCTCTTCATCGGAAGACGAGGAAGAAGAAGATGCCGAAGAAGGAGGGGTCGAAATTGAAGAGGCTGATTTCCCAGACTTGAAGGCAGAACAAGGCGCTGTGGAGATGGGCGAAGTTTCTTCTAGATTTGCAGTGGTCAATCTAGACTGGGACAACATCAGGTCTACGGATCTTATGGTAGTTTTCTCGAGTTTCGTTCGGCCAGGGGGCAAAATTCACAAAGTTTCCATATACCCCAGCGAGTTTGGGAAAGAGCGAATGGAGCGAGAGGAATTGGAGGGACCACCAAAAGAAATTTTCGCAGCAAAGAAGGACGATGAGGAGGACTGGTCTTCAGACTCTGAGGACAGTGAGGATGACGAAGAAGTGGACGAGAAAATTAAGAAGGATCTGCAGAAGGAAGACGACGGGCAGGAGTTTGATGGTGCAGTTCTTCGACAATACCAACTGGAGCGTCTACGATACTACTACGCCGTAGTCAAGTGCTCCGATAATGACACTGCACAAAAAATTTACGAGGCCACGGATGGGACGGAATATCTGTCGTCTGCCAACTTTTTCGATTTGCGCTTCATCCCAGATGGAGTCGAGTTTGACGACAAACCCCGCGATGAATGCGATTCCATCCCCTCAGGCTACCACCCCGCCGAGTTCGTCACGGATGCTTTACAACACTCAAAGGTCAAATTGACATGGGACATGGATCCAGAGGAAGCCTCGAGAAAAGACGCCATCAAGCGCGCGTTCAGCGGTAGTCGCACAGAAATCGGAGAAAACGACCTACGAGCATACCTCGGCAGTGACTCCGAAGACGAAGAATCCGAGGCAGAGGTAGAAGTTGTCACAGAAGAAGCCGAGGCACCTGAGCCCACAAACCTAACGAAGAAAGAACTCGCTCGTCAAAAGATGCGTGCTGCCCTTGGTCTAGCATCAGAACCTGCGCCATCATCCAAAAAGAAGACCGCTGCACCAGTAGGAGATATGGAAATCACATTCACATCCGGTCTCACATCATCCGGCACAGGAAGAGGAGTCTTTGAAAACGAACCAATAATCGAGGAGACAACCGCAGAAGCATACAAGCGCAAGGAAAAGGAAAGAAAAGCCCGAAGAAAGGAGAAGTCCAAAGCAAAACGTGACCCCGAATCTGCAGCCAAGGCCGAGAACCTGGAAGCTGCCGACGAAGAAGGCGCAAAAGAAGACCTTGGATTCGACGACCCATTCTTCTCGGCCGATGTCACCAAATCAAAAAATGAGAGCTCAAAATCAACAAGTAAAGCTGATCGACTCGCCCGTCGCGCCAAGAAGGAAGCAGAAGCAGCAGCCAAAGCCACAGAACGCTCTCAACTCGAGCTTCTCATGCAACCTACCCCCGCCGAAGCAGAAAACCAAAATTTGGACCATTTCGACATTAATGAAATCGCTCGTGCGGAGAAACGAGCCAAGAAATCATCTAAGAAGTCGAAGAACAAGGATGGAGAGGTGGAGAGTAAGAGAGGCGGTCTACAGAAAGGATTTAATATGGATGTTGGTGATGAACGTTTTGCTGGGAGGTTATTCGGAAATCATGAGTTTGCCATTGATCCTTCTAATCCAAAGTTCAAGGGTACTGAGGGGATGAAGAAGTTGTTGGAGGAGGGGAGAAAGGTTAGAGATGATGGCGATGGTGATGTGCCAGAGGGAAAGAAGAGGGATAAGAAGAGGAAGGCGGGTGGTGATGGGGGTAAGGAGTCTTTGTCTAGTCTCGTTGAGAGCGTGAAGAAGAAGAGTAAAAAGTAAATAGGGTATGAGTAATGAATTGAAAAATTATTATCAAATCTATGCAATTCTGAAATTTTTCATTTGTGAGACGACCCACCAGACTTGGGCGGCGATATAATATTTATCGGACTATCGCGATATATAAATTCTTATCTAATATAATAAAAAATCAACAATAATCGATAAAATATTAGATCTTTAGCGCTAGTGCCTGATAGTACTAAATAGACCTTATATAAGTTATATTTTGTTTTTAAAAATCTACTTTATTAGATTAAAAAGTTATTATATAACTCTTAATTTATTATAAAGGACTTATAATAAGAAGTATAGTCTTTTAGGCTTATAAATAATTACGACTTACTATTAAAATTATGTAACTTTATCTTTACTTTTAGAACAAGTATTCTATTAGCTCTTAGATTAGAAGAACTATTATTCTCTAGATTAACTATTTTCCCGCCGATAATCGATATATTATCGGTTATCCGTAGAAACCCGGTATCGATCAGATCACTTAATACGATACGATAAATATCGTAGACCTCTCTACTATGTCACTAGTAGTATCGCCGCCTAAGTCTGCGACCCACGGAAGTGCTCACTTGCCAGCCACGTTCATATCGTGCTTTTGGACAGAATACTAGTTCACTGGCCCCCCCTACGAATACAAAAGCAAACTATCATCACATATATATAACGTTTTGAAGACTGTCTAAGTCTCCTATCTACGTTATTTTTCTAGCAAAGCAACTAAACCTTTTCCGACACCTTTTTCCCTTTGGGATCGACGTGCATACGACGTGCATGATTCGTTGCAAGTCGCGTTAATTTTTAGTAGTTAAACGACTAAAAACGAACAGTGAAACCCCTCATATTGTCTCTTCTAAAAGCCCGATCTCATAAATTCAAATTTGAGATACAAGCCTACATATGTACCTCCTCCCTTCTAAACATTTTAACCTTATCGCATGAACTGAGGTGCATCTTTCCAGGATATATAGAGAGAATGGCTTGAAATTACAGGGGGTGGAGGCGAATCAGACGTTTTTCTCAAACTTTCTACTCGAGATTTAAATAGCTGGTACTTGAACAATTCTCAAATGAAAACTCTACCGCTCCTTATTACATCTCACTTGAATGAAAATCATATCCGGGAATTATTTGAGGAATTTATGTTCAAGAATATGTGTAATTTGACATTGTTTGGCAAAAGGGACTCTTCTACGTTCCCAAAACCAGATCGTACACCTAGGTCTCAAAAGGCAATCCTTTTTTTGAGTTGCAAATAATAACGTTCATTGGATATGTATTGTGCTGAGGGCATAGCTCAGGGCATAGCTCTGAAAGTACTAAAACGACGAGAATGAGTTCGTCATTGATGTTTCAACATAGTAATCTTACCTTATCATACTGCAAGAGTTTGTAAAAGGTGACTCTGAGATAGGCACACGACCTCTATTCCTCGACCTTTTCAGGGAAAGGTGGTACTAACTGTTTCGAACAAAAGCGATGAGTGCCAAATTCATCTCCATCCAAAAAGTTTCAACGAATGGTTTCCGCCCGCATAACATCCAAAAATATTTTGTCCCTTCAATCAAACCGAATTGATACTTTTCTTCTGTGAAACGCTTGGTCTATTCGTTCCTAGCGATATGTAACAAGTGATAGCTGGTGAGAAGGTGCAAGTGCGTAAAGATAAGTCGATTTGCTACCAAGATCTCGAGAATTGAGAACTCCCATCTTCTCTGTGCTCTCAAATTCTCTATTCATTTTGCACCTTGATTGTAGATCGCTTCTACTGCTAATTTGCTCGTGCTGGTGGTTGAGACTCGAGTCCCTGGAGTTACCTTACTTTGAGCTGCTGCAAACACATGCTCAATGGCTATCTCCTCTGATTCCAAGTTTAGCTGAAACTCAATTGCGGCAAGTGGGAAATATGGTGCGCGTATGTGTACGTATTTGCAAGGGCTTGCAAGCATCTGTCATGTTTGTAGATGAACGACATCACCCTCCCTTCCATTGAGCGCCAAATTAGTCTGCTACATAGACCCAAGAGGTTTAAATTAACTTCAGGGGTTGTATTGAGTTTCGCAAGCCTGGAACAAATAAAGAGAACTTGCATGCCATTGGTGGAGTCATCAGCAATTGCCCCATGAAAGTTGACACTAAGTTTTCTTCCCCTGGAACCACATACCCGTAGTCAGACTGCGCATCCTGGAATCGAAAATATCGTAATTGAAGCAACAGGCTTGTTGGTCTGCTTTGCTTGGGGGCTTCTTGACGATTAATCGACCCCGCGAAGATCGCCAAGAGTAGAACCTCCCATGCCTCTCCTTCACATCACACTGCTTGTTTTGCCCTCCCTTCCCTCCCTCTGTCAGTCTGTCTTAGCGACTTCCTCAATTGCCTCTATGAGATTTAACCTCGCTCTTCCGCAACACAAACCCGCTCATGTTTAAAGATTCTTTAACTCGACGTGACGAGAAAATGGAAGGACAGGAACAAAATTTGAATCCGAGGGGTTTATACTCAAGGATCTTGGCCTTCAGTGCAACCACGACCATGGTCCCTCACTGCGAGACGCGCTTTCCCTCTCTACTATATGTTCCTTTCTACCCTCCCGTCCATACCTACATACTCCACGCTCCCGACAGGACACCTGGTCACTCCTTCTTGATCGAATTTTGCACACACCTTGTCTGCTCCGCTCCCGAGTTTTCCTCCTCTGCGACAATTTTCTTCCTCGGACGGGTAGACATCATCCTCTTGGGTTCTATCGTTCCTTCGATTAGACTCTTCGCCAAATTAGGTGTTTCATAACGTATCCATCAACTAACATCGACTTCAATATATTCTCTAGTAAGACATACAAACTCACGCCCGGGTCCTCTCCTCGACTCAACTCTTGTTTTAATGCTCCAATATCGTGGTTTTTTTGTACGTCGCCACGGCAATGACTAATAACTTAGTATGTAGCTCAAGAATGAACCGCCTTTTATTTAAACTCATACTTAGACTCGCCTCTCATGCTCGTAACTCTGTCTGTTCGTTTATCCCACACTCTCTCACGTAATCCATCACCTCCACCTGCGAGTTTGACCAGACATACTATCTTTCTACTCTACTCTACTCTATAGCTTTGTTTCTATATATAAACCTTATACATATTACCACACAAGTTCCCGTAGCTCGTATCCCGATAATCACTCTCTCATTCCCAGTGTAAGAAATGAGTAGAGTAGAGTAGAGTAGTTGTCACTACTCTACTCTACCTAACCGATTTTATATACTACTCTACTCTACTTACACTACTCTAAGTAACTCAGAGTACTACCCGAGTAGTTCAGACCGAGTCGAGACTAACTAAGCCGGAGCTCGGAGCAATATCGAGGTAGCGCAACTAGTAGCGCTAGAAGCTTAAGCGAGCTCTTCTATCTTATTTCCATCTTAACATCTTCAAAAATAGCCTTACTAAATAAGTATAAGTTAAATAGTAGTTTTTCAAATCTTATAAATGTTCTAGAAAGGACAACTATATGCTTATATACTTATAATTTCTATTTCTAGTACTACTCTGAGTACTACTTAAGTAGTCTTAAGTAACTACTCTACTTAACACACAGGGGTCGCTACTTAAACTCTACTCTACTCTACTCTACTCTACTTCAACTCCTCAAAGTACTACTTAAGTACCTGAGTAATCTATGCTTACACTGACTTATTCCAGCAAAGAATTAAACCCAACTTTGAAACACGTACTCTTATAAAACCTTACCTACCATAGACATCCCACCCACCTCCACCAACCACATCTCGAGCAACATTTCCCTCCTAGAACCAGATAGGTAATACATAATACAATATAAACTCTACACAACACACAACACAATCTAAAGTAAAAAGTAATATCCAATTAAAAAACCACCAGTCCTTGATACATCTCAATTCCACTCCATGTATATCTCACTTTTTCTCTTCCTTCCGTGTGAAAACACCAAGCAGACAATAAACACGATTGAAATCATCCCAACAAAGTTCCTTTGATTCAATTATCCAACCCTTCTCGCACATCTAAATTCTCTCATCATCTTTACCAGAATATACTCTCGAAATGTTAAAATTGTTCCAACTATCTAGGCTAATCGTTCACCAAACAATTCAATTCTCCCAAACCATCTCGAATATTAGAGATAAAAAAACAAAGTTCCCATTATCTTCGAACCAGGAAAAATCTCCTTTCCTGCCTGTGCATAAACACTGAAGATAGGCTAGAAGACGGAAAACGTGGAGGGGGAAAACGGTAGGTGAATATCAAATCATTACAGTTAAATTCTCTCTGTTTGTGGTGGTGTTTCTAAGGAAAATATGTAGCTTGTTCTCTCAATCCACTGACTGGTAGTTCCTGCGCGCGCCCCTTTTAAGTGTGATTTGATCCCCGTTCCATAACATCCATCCGTAATGATGCCCCTGAGAGATAGATTGTTGAGACCCCCAGTACAAAGCCAACCATAACGCCCCTTCCATAATTTTTTACCCCTTGCATCACTCTCCTTTCAGCACTATCCTGTTCTTCCTTCACTCAGTCATCAGCATCATAGAGATTCTCGCGGTCAAAGCCATCATCCAGGTTAACACCACCTGCATACCCATCTCCAGCTCCATCGCCATCACCTCCTGCCTCGCCACCATCACCTCCCCCAATAACTTCCAACTCCCCTCCATCCTCGTCCTCATCGTTATAATCCTCTTCAACGCGAAGCAATTCGCCATTCTCGTCGGTTCTCAAGAAGCCGAAGAGGGAAGAGAGCTGCTGGATAGTGAGCTTCTTCCGTTCCAGGGCATACTCGTCGTCATCAATAGCGGTTCGGAGGTCTTTGAGCTTCTGGTCTTGCCTCGAGAGCATGCGCATGTCGACCGAGTTCTTGACAACGATTCGGGTCATATGCGTCTCCTTCTCCTGTCCGATGCGGAAGATGCGACCGAATGCTTGTTGCTCGACGCCGAAGTTCCACCAGAGGTCCATGCTGATAACTCGGTTTGCAGCCGTCAGGTTGAGCCTGGGCAGTATGTTAGCGATGTGACAAGACAAATTCACTCATAATTGTGCCTGAGGTTGTGTGGCACAGCCGAAGAGCAAGAAGGGGCTAGTGAAGGAGCTCACCCAAGTCCACCACACTTCAAACCAGCGATCATGATCATAATCTCGGGGTTATTCTTAAACTCCTCTTCCACTTTGGTTCGATGCTCCATCGTAATATCCCCCGTATAGTATACGAAAGGCCAGTTTTCTTGGTTGCACATACGACCAATGATGCGTTGCAGTTGCCTAAATTGACAGTAGATGACGACCTGCGGTTTCCCCAAACATGATTAGCTTCCATTCTTCCAATTCATTCGAAGAAAAGGGGGTCAATTGTGCTAAATGGGTTGGATAATTAATAACGAACCTTGTCCATAGGTGCCTCTCGGAATCCATTGAGGAGCAAGGCCTTCAAAGCCGTAATCTTCGCCGAAGAAGTGAGTGGGAAATTTGGATCCGTATCGCTTTGAGTAAGCCAAGTGGAAAAGGGGGTGTACATCTCGAACCCGAGAGCATCACGACCCTTGCTGTTCTCAGGAACGCGATTCTTTTGACGGGATCTTGGTTGGCCTCCTTGGATGCTTCGAGAAGAGGTCACAGATCCCAAGTCAGAAGACTCATCATCCGCTTCCTCGTAGCCTTCGAGCACTATGGCCTTTTCGAAAATCAAGGCGCATGATGGACATGTCATTACCTGAAGCACAATTTAGCAAAAATGAAACATCGAAACAGTGGGAAACCTACACCATCATCATTGCGGCAGTCCTCCATACGAACCTCAATGCATACCTTGCAGAATACCTCGCCACACTGCAAAGGTTAGCTCGTATTACTCATTGATAAAATGTCAGTGTTTACTTACCTTATCGATTTGTACTGGTTGTGTTGGAACATCTTCGCAGATGCCACACCGGAGTCTCGCGAATAGTTGTTTTTCATTCAACGTGTCAAGCGCCTTTCCAAGACTGAATGCTGAACCAAAGGGGCCTTTACCAAAAACAGAGGCGCCTTGAGCACTATGGTTGTTGGCTTTCTTGACCTGAGAATCCTCGACCCACTGCTTTGTTCGTCGATAGAACGGAAGAGATGCTCGTGATCCCAAAGCCTGGAGCTGGTTCTTTAATTCCCTCACATCATCAATATCCCAGGTTTCCTTGATTGTGCGCTCCATCATGAAAGGATGGCCGGTGCACTGTCTTAAGCGGAGCAACTGAACCATCCACATGGTGTAGTTACGACGAGCATCACCTCTCAAGATGTACGTGTTCAGGATTGCTCGGAATCGATTCTCGGTCTGGCTTGGTTAGCACAAATTCGTCTTCAGTGGAGATGGCTTGCTTACAATACGATAAATGATTCTTTCTTCGTCTGAAAAGCTAATCGACTCAACATGTGGGTGGGGTTTTGGGAGTTTGAGGATTGGCAAATTCAGCATGGTGCTTTTCATGGTTCTTCTCAACATCGAGAAATTCAAAAGAGTGGCAACACGGCTAGAACAGTTCGGGTCCTGGGGGTTGCAGAAGTATTTCTTGAACTGTCTGATGTCCATGCAATAGTCTGCTTTGAGGAAACGGAGATACGGGAACAACCTGTGATTATTAGCGATTGGATTTGTCAGGAGAGAAATGAATGATGTACTCTTCGACCGCGTTTAATAGAGGTGTGCCAGTAAGACACCATCTATATACTGACTTCAGATGCTGACACGCGAGTGAGGTCCTCGAATTGTTATTTTTGATGGCATGTGCCTCATCCAAAACAACCCGATACCAGTTAACATGATGCAGAACCCCGAATTCCTTATCTGAAGCCCATTCCTTGAAGCCATTTGCGTTACAGTCAGCCCGTTGTGTGGGGCCGGTGGGAAAGGGGAACTGTTTCATGACTTCGGTATACGACGCGAGGACTATATCCATACTAGCGAGGACTTCGGGCTTAAGTTTTCCTGCTCGAGAGTAGATGACGAGTTTCTCAAAGACGCCAGGTTCTGTATGATGTATAATCTCCTTCTCCCACTGTTTGATTACTGCAGCTGGAAGGACGATCAAGGTCGCCACAACCTTGCGTTTGATGTCAAGCTCGCCGGGTCGATTTCCCACCATACAGGCCAAGGTCTGAACTGTCTTTCCAAGTCCCATGCTATCTGCAAGCAAGCCTCCATTTGGATTGACCTCGTTTAGCTCTCGACCAAGCATCCATTGTGCACCAATCAGTTGATAATGGTAAAGAAGTGATTGCATTCCCTTGACCTTCCATTTGCCATCCTGGGCTTTGACTCTCGCGTATCCAAATGATCTGGCTGCCTTTTGAAGGCTCTTCTTGTCATTCCTGAGGACATTCTTGTCGCTGTCTATGGGAGTATTGGCAAAAAGCTCCTTGAATTGGTCTTGCTTGGTCAGCTTCCCAACAATACTAGGCCCCATTTCATGTTGATAAATTGGGTCGTTGATTCGTGCAGATATATCATCCGTAGTCGCAAGTCCCTGGATGATCTGTGCACTTATATCATCGCGACCACTTCGACCGTTGACCATTCGGCGTGCTGGGTTTTGATCCTTCTTCGAACCTTTGCCACTCTTTTGGACTCCTTTGCCCTTTGATTTGGATTTGCCCTGGGGTTCCGCAGCCAAACCCTGGCGGCCTTTCTTGCGTTGGGATTTGTTTCGCGCCTTCTCCCGTTCAGCCTGCTCTTGTTCAATGACTTCTCTGGCGTTTGTTGCTCGCTTCTTGCGTGCCTTCTTGGTGACTAGTGGTGGGGAAGGGGAGAGTGATACCTCTTCATCGGCATTACCAGTTCTGAGTAGGTTGAAAATGGCCTCTTCGGTGCTTCCAGGACCTCCAAGGATAAAGTGATCACTCATAGCTTCATCAGCCATGACTCCATCGTCACTAAGATGGTCTTCGACAAGAGTGTCGGCTGGCCTTGAATTTTTGTGATGCTCAATGATCTGTTCCCGTGGGATGTCCGAAACGAAAAGGCTTGTTTCGTCATCGGATTCAGGGGCTGCAAGTCGGCTTTCATGGGCAGACTTCATACGATTGAGGAACGCGATTCTCTTTTGGACGCGGTAGAGGTCTGTCGCCTCGGTGGGTCTAATCTTACCACTCTTGGCTTTGGCCTCATACATATTGCGCATTTGTGTGAGTTCTCGTAGTTCCTGGTCGTCTTCAGGCTCCTCATCCATCCAGCGCATGTCTGAAGGATCTTCCTCATCGCCGGCAGTAGCAGTTGCGGTAGCTGTGCTTGTAGCTGTAGCCATAGTGCGCAAAGTAGCATCAACCGCAATGTTCTGACGCTCAATGCTATCACGTGGTTGTCTGTTCACTGGCCCGTCATGATCTTCGTCCTGATCTTCCATGAGTGTGTCGACGTTCTGGTCTTGGAGCATTCGCAGCTGAGCCTGCTGGGCTTCGATCATCCCCAAGACAGCGGCAGACGGCAAGCCACCAACATTCTCACGCCGAAGACTTGGTTGATGTTCAGGGGTTGACTGATATCGGGGACTTGAATAGTGTTCAGGAGTTGGTCGTCGTGCAGAAATTGATTGACGTGGTGGGCTTTGAGGCTCAGCTTTGATAGTGGTGGAAGCATCCTCAATATCCAAGTCCATTCTTAGCTGTGCCTCTTCCTTGGGCTCTGATACCTTTGGAGGGATATTTGAAGAGTCAAGGTCCATGCCCTCGTGGTCTTGAGCAAGCTCAGGAGAGGATATGGTCAAGGATGGAAGGTTTGCAGGAAGAGGGGGTTGAGGATGGGCGATAAAGGTGTTGTTTGGAAGCGGGGAAGGTCTTGTTGAAGGCAAGCGCTGGAAGCGGTTTAATCGAGTGGGGGAAGGGTGAATGTTTGGCCCACTCTCACCTTCCAACCCACCTTCATTACCACCTTGCAAGGCTGTTTGACCAACGCTAGGAGGGGCAATTGAGAGATCATCAGAGCCCTCAATCGAAGGAAGGACATCGTCAGGATCCATGATGGCTACCTGGTGCTGAAGATGCGGTGTTGGTGGAACTCAACCTTTGTTTATTAAGATGTAGTTGTAAGTTGCTAAAGTATCTAGGAGGAAAGAATCAGTTTCTATAATCGATAAAACAACTGGGCAAGAAAGCGTCAGAGTGGGGCAAGTGAATTTTTTCCACCTGCTTTACAAAGATGAAGTTCAGGTAGGGAATATAAAATGACAAGGCAAAATAAACTACAACCAAGCTGCAGTGCCGTGACGTTAAGAAGTTCCAAGGGACCAAGGGCCTTTGTAGAAGAGCGAGGGACAGACGATCAAGGCAACTCCAAGACCAAAAACACGAATAGCAATAGACAAACAATCCGTCTTGAATTTCCCTCGCAATCAGAAGAAAATCTCCCTTGGCAAATAAGGACGGATCAAGTGTAAAAAGAGTACTTTCATTTTCCCCGGCATGCATCTTTGACGACGATCGGGGTTAGGCTCCCATGTCCAAGTCCACATGTACTTGAAGACACAGACCTCCAATCCAATTCTTCAAGTGTGGCAGGCCATTTACAAAGACCAAACCAAAATTCCCATCAAGAAGATTTTTTGATTTTTTTAAAAATCACCAACTCGAAAAACAACCCATCCCACACCATCAAAAAAACAACAAAGCAAAACATCCCCCCTCTCCTCGCACAACCAAAACCAAAAGAACAGTCGCAAGAAAAAAACTTACCAACAACTTTATATCCCAAATATCAAAGAGAAGATTTTAATCAGAAAATCCGTCGAACTCCTGAGCCGGAAGCTGAAAAACAAATCATAGAAAAATAGCGAAAGTGAATGCTGTCAGTTCATAATTCGCAAATGATGCCGTCAAGAAATGGAAGTCGAGTATCAAGCTAATTCGCCGAATTCCTAGGTATAAAGTTCCGGTCAAGCTACGGCGGTTTCCAGAGGAAATGAGTTGGGATGAGGCGTATGTTGAAGAATATATGTCGAGGGCGAGGTCGCAAAGGGTACAAATTGGAGAAATTGGCTGAAGTGAGAGGCTGAAGGGAGGAGGGGCCGAGGAAGTTGCTTGTTGGTGTATGACGTGGGTTATGCCGAGAAGAGAATTTGGTGTTGAAGGTGAGAAGAAGATGTTTGCAGACAAGAGAGGGAAGTAACCCAGCTGTAGAGATGTCAGTTTGAGATCTCGCAATGCCGGCAACTTCTTCTCTCACAACATGAGGCCCAGTGCTCTAGAGATCAGAAGCTATGCCGAGGCATGAGCGAGGTTGCTTGGTGGTGAAGTTGATGGTTCGTTTTGAAGTTGGAAAAGAAATTTTCTGAGCGAGGTCCAGATATTTATGGGTGCCTAACTGGTGGTGGTTTACAGATGCCGTAGGAAGAAGGAACGATGGGAAAGTCGCGTCCTGAAAAGAAAATCCGGCAAGACCAAAGCCAACTTGGAAGCTTCAACCCTAGGTACCCCTCCTGCGCCAAAAGGTACCCTGATCGAAAATCCCAAGAAGGAAAGAACCTAACCCCTCAACCCACCTGGCAATCCCCAACCAGAAATCCAGGTACCTAACTACCTAGAGCCCAAGTATCCAAACCCAGGTGCCAGGTGCCAGGTGCCAGGTACCCCCCAAGACAGACAAGAGACAAGAGACAAGAGACAAGAGACAGGACCCAGACCATCACATCAGACTTTGGACTTTTACGGGTACATAACAAGCAACACCTGCAAACCTTGGAAACCCAATCCTTCCCAGCCCAACCCCAAAAAAAGAAGGAAAAAAAAAAACCAATCCCCCTCGTTTCCCTAAACCAATACCAAAACCAAAAACCAAAACCAAAATCCAAAACCAAAATCTAAAAACAAAAACCCTGCAGACATCGAAATCGAAATCGAAATCGAAATCGAAATCCCAAATCATCACATCCCAAATGACAAAAGACACGGTATGGCAAGTTATTCTTTCTCAAACCAGCAACCAACAACCCCAACCCCAACCCCAACACCAACAAACACCTCATAACCCCCTCTTCACAATCGCGACTCCACCAAGGCTTCCCTACCGCCCAAAAGCCATCCCCATGCCGCGACAAAACCCTATATTCGTGTCAACAACCAGTTCAAAATCTCAACGGCAACATCATCCCGCCCTCAACACACCAACCGGAAACGAAAGGAAAATAATTAAGAAATACTCACGACTGTACTTAAAATCATAGTGTTCAAATTAGACTAACTAGGTAGGCAATTGGTATCAGCAAGCAGCTCCCTCCCCATCCATCCCCCATTCATCCGCCATACATCTCGCACTCCAAAGACATCGTTACCCACTAACCTCAACTCAACCTTACACAACGCAGGAAATAACTCCACCAACGCCCGAAACGCCTAGCACCCTAGAAGAGTCTTTTTGAAGAGAAGAAAGAACAAGAAAAAGAAAACAGACGGTATAAAATAAATAGAAATGGAATACGCCTCGTCGTTGTGGTATATCGAGGGCCTTATGTACAGTCTAACGTCAAAAAAAGGGGAACTTCTCAAAGAGAAGGAAGAAAAGGAGTTTTTGTACAGGAAAACGTAATTTGTGTGGGGATGCGCTGTATCCAAGGGTGCTGTGTATTCAAGGATCCCCACTTGTATGATTGTGATTTCGTGTTTTGAAAGAAATCTGATTTTTTTGGTACTGGTAGTTTTTACTTGAGGACCCAACTGTCCGGGTCGACCACACCAGTTACTGCGTTTTTTGTTGGATAATACCAAGCGCAGACAGCGATGATTCTGAGTAAATATGTCAGCAAGTAATATCAGAAGCATGAAACCAAGTGGACACTTACAAGTAGAGGCATTGAAGGAGCATGCCCTCCAGCCAGTGACTCTTTCCATCGCCAATCAAGTAATTGACTAGAAGAACAGCTACAAATAGAACCGTAATTTGGAAACCATCGAAGCTCAGGTTCATGTCAGGCTTGCCCATAATCCAGCCAATGACAACAAGGAGAGGAATCAAGAACAGAGAAACCTGCATGCTAGAGCCAACACAAACCCCAATGGCAAGATCCATCTTGTCCTTGCAAGCGACAGTGACGGCAGTAGCGTGCTCAGCGGCATTTCCAACAATTGGCAACAAGATCAATCCAACAAATTCGATGGAAACTCCAGACTTTTTGCCTGTGGTGGATCCTTCCTCGCTTCCAGTGATGGCAGAAATACTATCCACCATAAATTCAGCACAGAGACCAATGATGGCCGTTGCGATAGCGAGCGTGGCCCAAGCAACGGCGATATGGAGAGTTGGTTCCTCGTCTTCATCGTCGGCTTCTTCATGGGCCATAGGGTTGAGTAACTCGTCATTTGGAGGTCGGCCCACGACATTTGCTCGTCCTGGCCCGGCACCAATTCCACCGGCTGAGGCAAGGCTCTTGGAAATGGCACCGTCTGCCAATCCCTTCTTGCGTGGTCTCTTTGGGACCTTTCGGCTCTCCTCGCTAAAGGCGCCCGAGTGGGTGTGTAGTTGGAAGTAGAGATAGCCAATATAGACGACGAGAAGAATGACCGAGGTTCCTCGTGAAAGGGCCGCAAGAACTGCTGTGGGTGCTCGGGTAGCGTCTGTGCTAGTAAACTGATCGAAGCAGGTTGGAATGATGAGAGCACCAACTGCAAGAGCCAAAAGACTGGCGGCAGTTTGGGCAACGGTTTGGTTGAAGAATTGCTCAGAGCGTCTCAATCCGCCAAAAAAGAAGCACATGCCCATGACGAGGAGCAAATTGGAGAGAATACTGCCAATGAGGGATGTCTGGACAACGGTAATTTCATCCTTGGCCAGGGCGATGACGGCGACAATCAATTCCACGGCATTACTATGAATGATTAGCTTGTTTCCAGATCGAGCATGATAACAGACTTACCCAAAGGTAGCATTCAAAAGACCACCCAAACTCTCACCCACGTGCAAAGCAATTTCCTCGGTGGCAAAACCAAGCAAACCTGCTAGCGGAACAATGGCAATGAAGTTGACGACGAAAACCGCCACACCATTTACCCCCGAGTAATTGAGACCGATTCCAACTGGTGCTGCAATGATGAGAACATTAACCCAGGAGCTGGCAATCGTTCTCATGAGTTGATTGCGAACAGTGAAGGGTTCCTTGTGTGGTAGAATCTTTCCTTTGTACCAGGGACGTTTCTTCTCCTTCTCGTCTTCCTCGATTGTCTCTGCTTCGGATTCCGGTGATTTCCAAAACTTGAGATTTCTACGTTTCTTCGGGCCTTGTTCCTCGCTCGACACTCCCGTCAATGTTCTCTCAACAGCTGTATCTGCGCTGTCTGGGTCACTCGGTCTTCCTTCCTCCCCATGACCCCTGGGCAGAGGTCCATAATCGTTCGCCTTGCCGTCTCTCGACGACTCCTCGCGTATTCCATCTTGTGTTGACCGGAACATTGATGGCTCAGTCTGGGCTGGCGTTAACGGTGCGCCGTCTTGTCTTCCCGCTTCCAGATCACCACGAGCGAGGGATTTTTGGGTTGGGACAGTGCTAGAGCGCGAAACTTTTCGAAACGGGTTGTGCGAGTCGCCGTACCAAGCCTCTTTGCGAGCTTCACGGCGGACGGAATCTAAATCAGGGCTGTTAGCCAGGGCTGTAGGAGTTCTCGACAACCAGAAAACGTACGTAAGTTATGGTTTGTTTGAGACATGATTAAAGAAGTCGAGAACAGAAAAGTCGAAAGTCGCAATGGTTGAAGGGCGAGAGCCAAGTGAGCGCGATCGTGAATGGGAATTAGTTGGTACGTGAATGGTGTGGGATGGTGGTGGTGTTATGCGAGTCGCGTTTCCAGGCAGATTCCCAATGTTTTGTTTCTGGTTGGCTGAATCAATTGAAAACCGGTAGTAGGTATTTCAGATGTACTGTCGTGGGATACTCGCAGGTGAGGTAGGGCTCCGATCTTATCTGTGTTACAATGCAAGGTGAGTTCCCTTTGGCATCAATGCTGTACACAGCCGGGACGAATCGAAAGAAAAAAATGGAGATCCCTAGGCAGTTGGGGGCTGAGGGAGGTCGTCGCAAGCTGGAGGACGACTGCCGGTTTGATATGGGCCCAGGTCGAGATTCGGCTTGGTAGTCTGATTCTCGATGGTGGAATTATAAAGATGGCGATACCTAGCTGCGCCACCACTAGAGGGGAGTATCGCGATTGTTTTTCGTGGTGTTGTGGAATGTTTGAAGGGAAGAAGGTCAGGAGAGGGAGAGGGAGTGCGGGTGCTTCTTTCTGAGCCAGAGAGAGGACTTGGCAGTGAGTTTGGGCCTGAAATGGACCCTGTAGCCAAGAGAGAGCAGCAACTAGGGTCACAACAACAATCACACGAAATTAGGCCGCTTTTCTGGCTTCAAATTGGACAGAATTCAAACAACTGCCGCGTATGAGTATATAGGGGCTATTAATTCCCAATAAACAGCACCATGAATTACATTACCTACTTCGACTCTACCATAAGCTAGCTGGATGATTCCCTGCTACTCTAGTACCTCAGCGCATATCTCACGCCTATCGGCCGTTGCTAGAATGTGGTCAGATCAAACTTGAGTTGGGCTTTCCCGACCAATACCCATTGACAGCGCAAGTGCTCTATTGCCAAAGGCTACTCGCTTTCCTCTTTGGGCCATTTCTATCATTACCCACCAGTCATTCTCCACTGTTCCGTTTGTCCTCTTAGTGCTGTTTGTTTTCCTTGTATAGTCGCTTATGACGACACAGAGTTGTTGTGTTTGGTATTTCTCTTTCCTTGCTGCACCATGATACCAGCCAGGCCCAGCCCAGCCAATTTGGCGATGCTTGTCCAGCGTATCAAGCGACCAAGCGAGACCAAGCAAGACCCAAGCTCTACGCCATTTCTTTGACGATTCATGGTACGCAGCTGGGCTCAAGAGAGCGCCAACGTCAGAACGAGGAGGGTTTGACAAATGCGCCACAACGCTCACAAGACCTCATCTCATCGTGCAGACATCATCACCAAACGACGTGGCCAATCACCCCTGTCACAACCATCTCAAATATCCAATTTGCCAGCTCCATCATTGTGGCTGAAGCAGGTGGGACGTGGCTCCAGCCGACTTTCTTTTGCTCCTGAAACAATTTTCACCCCAGTTTCACTCATTTGTTTTGTTCCAGTCACGTGATGGTACTCTGATTCGCCCCTCGACGTTTCTTTCTCTCGGCGCCTCTTGGGGTTTCCCGTCTACCTCCTACCTTACCTGGCTTGGATCTTAAGACTTGTTGTAGCTTTGAGCCTTTCATTAACCCATATCACGTGTGATATATTCTCGAATTGATTTTTGTCTGTGAGAATTGACTGGTTCAACAATGCAATTACAACTTAATACAGCCATGTACTGTCCTTTCTTTTCTTCTTATGTATGTGAGTCAAACCGCCATTCAAAGAAGTCTCCACTCAACCCTCAAGTCAATTGGCGCATAAGCATTGCTCTTCATTGGCGAGGAAAATCCCTGAGCCCCGCAAACATAACAGGCCGAATAAGAAATATATTTTGAGAGTCCCTCTAAAAAGTTTAACCGTCCAAGTAAACAAGTGTCACATGAAAAGGGTTCTGTTATTGAATCGCAGTATCTTATATAACGCCCACTTCCTACAGAGGAAGTTGAACATGGAAAGTAACACCCCCACTTTTCGAAGGGGCGGGGCGAGTTATGGTGGTGGGGATACGCCTACTCATCAACCACTGCCGCAGTTTCTCATGCTAGGTTCGTCCTCTCTATTCTCTCATACTTGTACCCTCAAACGAGCCGAATAAAACTAAATCTGAGGCATTAGGCGATAGTTTGACGCAAGGCGCCTACTCTCAGAAGAATGGGTTTGCCCTTGGTGCCGAGTTACAAGATGGTAAGTCCCTACCTATTCCCTTTCCCGTCTGTCCCGTCTCGGTTGCATCGAGTCTGGAAACACAAGTAAACACAAGTCAGCTGATTTTCCGGATAGCATACATAAGAAGATTCGATGTTGTCAACCGTGGATTTTCGTAAGTCTTTTGTCACACGCTTATCCATCTTGAAGGTATTGTAAGGAAGGTCTGAGCTGATATACCTATGTTCTAGTGGTTATAACACTGATCATATCCTCCTCGTTCTCCAAGATCTTATACCTACCCCCCTTCAAGCATCTATAAAATTCATTGTATGTCTTATTTCCCCCTTCTCCCTTCTTTCTTTCCCCCTCCTTCTTCCTTCCTTCTTCTTCCCTCCCCCTCCCTCCTCTTTCCCTCTACCCATCCCCCCCCCCTTCCCTTACACACATCCTCATAAAAACAGACAATCTGGTTCGGCGCCAACGACGCAAACCCCATCAGCTCCCACTCCCACCCCCCTCAACACGTCCCCCTCCCCCGCTTCCGCTTCAACCTCAACGACATCATCTCCAACCGCGCAATCACAGCGCATTCCCCGAACATCATTCTAATCACCCCGCCGCCGGTCGAGGAGACTATGTTGGCTGAGCATTGGGGGGTTGATGGGGATGGGGGGAGATTGGAGGGGAGGACGGCGGAGGGGACGAGGGGGTATGCTGATGCGGTTAGGGAGATTGGTGTTATGTGAGTTTTTCTCTCCTTTTTTTCCTTTTGGTTTTTTGGTTTTTTGGTTTTTGGGTTTCTGGGGGATGTTAGATGTTGAGATGTTGGGATGTTGAGACAGCTTGCTCTTCAGATAATCTTCCCTGGCTGCGTGCTTGTTTCGGGACGCCGAGGTGCATCATCGGGAAAGATAATACTGACTCTAAGATCTTCTACAGTACCGGTGTACCAGTTGTCGATGTCTGGGCGGCTTTCATGAGGATCGCGGGATGGAAGGAGGGTATGGAGTTAAGTGGACGAAAGGAAGAGGGAGGGAATAAGGGGTTAAAGGGGTTATTAAGTGACGGTCCGTTTTTCTCTCCTTCCCTCTTTCCATTTCTATTTCTCCCCCTCGTCTTTTTCGCCCCCGAAAGTGTTGCATTTTTCGTCGTTGTTGAAAATTGGGCAAGCAGTTGTTGACGCGGGAAATAGGACTCCATCTCACCCCCGCGGGCTACCGAGTCGTTTACGATGAACTACTCCAAGTGCTGAAGGAGAAGTGGCCCGAATACCCACCTTACCGGATGCCGTATTCTGTGAAAGTTCCTTGGGAACATGCGAGGGCGGGAGAACATTGGGATGTTACGGGATAAAATCTTTTTCTATAAGTATAGGTATAGATTTCGAATCCGCCATCGCTTTTATGATCAATCCTCTAGAACTCGGAATTACGACGCGGGATGTTTTTTCTTAATCTTATAATATCTTAGTTGTTTTAGATACGAATCGCGCGATATTATTTTCGTTATAGAGAAAATAGAATTCTAGATTCCTTATCTTAATCCCCTAATCCCCTAGGTTTTATAGATAGAAGTACTTATAAAGCTATACTATATATAACTTTCCTACCTCCTCGCTACTTTATATAAATTCTACTACTTATATACTTCTTTAGCTAGTTCTAAGAGTAATCTAATTAGAATAGAAATTAGATACTACTCGCTCTTATCGCTTTACTCTCTATAATATTATTATAACTTAGTACTATTATTATATTATATTCTATAGTATAGCTACGCTAAGTCGTATTAAGAAAAAGAGTTATATACTCTTTATAGATAAGTTAATAGTTAGTTCTCGCTATATATACTTCCTTTTATTTAGAATATTTCTACGGGAACTTATTATAGATCGAGGTATTAAAAGTAGTAGAGGCTTAAATAGAAGTTTATAGAAGCTTATAGAACCTCTTAATTAAATATCTAGAAATGTTTTATCTTCTATTTTTATCTTTATTATATATATAAATAGATATATAAAAATATAATAAAGATTCTCTATCGCTATATATAGTAATAGTAAAAAATTAGAAGACTATTATATACTTAGATAATAAATTCTAGATCTTTAATTCTAATTAAGTTTATTTAAAAAAGCCTTAGTTTCCTAGTTTACGACTTCTTTCCTTACTATAATAAATTTAAGAGATAGAATAATAGAGAACTTCACTATATACTAAGACTTAGATTTGGAAAGTATAGATTCTAAGTTACTTTTAGTAGTTTATTTATTTCTTTAATTAGCTTTATAGATTTCATAAATCAATCTATAGATTCGTAGCTAGTACTACGTATAGATAGAAGTTCGACTTTACTAGTCTAGGTAAATTAAACTAGAGTTAGCGCCGTGCTATGCTATAGCGGATTCCTGATTTTGGATTCTTTCTAAAGATAGATACTTAGATAAATATAGGAATTTATGAAAAAGAATTTTATTTTGATTTTTATAAAGGTGGGAGGAAGTTGGTGACACTTATTTCTTCTTATCTGAACTCTTGATATGGTGGAACGTTTGACAAGCTGGGAGACTGCATTTGTTATTGAGGATACTTACACTGCAGGGAGCTGTTGTGTCCTTGGTTTGCGGCAAGACAACAAAGTGCTGTGCTTGTTCGTCACCTAACGTTACTACCAACTTTCCCTTGGGAAAATCATCTAGTTTCTTCTCTGTTTCTAGTTGGGCGTTTTAGTCTATGATAGACTGAAAACTACAAGCCACAGCTCAGTCCAAAAGGGGGAAAAGAGGGGTAGATGACACGTGAGTGGCTGCGAAGATGTGGCTTTATTTTTGATGGTTTACTAGCTTACTGGTGGCTTACCCGATGTAGTGCAGCTTATTCCAAAAATAAAAGGTTAGACAAGAAGAGGGTGCTGATATTAATTGGCCTTCTGATTCTCAGGGAAGGTCTGGACTAGCAAGAATGAACGACGATTATCTGGGACAATGGAGGCGATTGTTCTAAAACGTCTAGCAAAATCTGCTTCACAGGACTGGTACTCTTACCCTTACCTTTACAACCTAGCGCAAATTCAACAGTACAGTAGCAATTGTAATAAAAGTCGCTCAAGTTTGGAAGAAGAACAAAAACATTGACGGCTTTGGGAAACAGATAGAAGAAAGTGTACGATCAATATCCATTCTGCAAGTCTTTGATAATGTCTCTATTCTTTCCACGTAATTATTCGTTGCCTAAGTCGTGATAAGGAGAAACTCCCATTTCTTATTTCCAATCCCAAACTCGATATCCATCACAATTATGTTTTGATGTTCCAAGTTCACACTTGACACCTATCATTTAACCCCTGAAAACCTAACACAGGCCCCTCCTCTCGCTGTTCTGACCCTATGGTACAATCCAAGGTATTGACCTAGATAGTCTGAGACAGTTGAAATTGATTGTTCCAGAAATCTAGGATGACATTTGAAATCCAAGAAACCACCCCCGGAACAACGAGCCCCCAAAACTATTAGCGACCGCCAATAACACCAACAACTCCCTCTCCAGCTGGGAAAGTAGCCTCGTACTCCAACACCAATCTGACGCCCTGCCCTGGATTTAACTTGACATTCCAGACTACCTCGCCACCTTTTCTAGCCGTAGCAAGAGCACCTCCCCATTTAGCATCCTTCGAATCGCCATAAACCGAAGCTCTCACATCTTTGCTTGTGCCCTTCCCACCCGCTCCGACACGTGGTACCATAGCATCAGCTCCTGTCTTCACACTTGCACCTCCGACTTTCAATCCATCTGGAGTGACAATCTCGATCCTGAGTCTCTCATCCTCAGAAACAGGAATCTGGTCGAGGACCGTGAGCTCAACTGGTGTGGCGTTATGCTTTGTGTTTTGAATGGTGATTGTTCGTGTGAAGAGATTGCTATCCTCCTTGCTGAAAATCCCACTCTGGCTTCTTCTTACCGTCGGCTTGCCATAAGATACGGAAAGAGACGGGTCAACACCAAGTGGGAGACTGAAACTTTCGCCTGCCGAACAACGAGGGAAAGTACTTTGTCCAAGGAAAGAGCCGTCCAGAGTAAGTCCAAGGGGACCTTTGAGGAGAGTGATTTTGGAAGAGTTTCGTAAGCGAGCTTTGAGGAATGCGACTTGGCGAAGTTTTCCAATAACGATGTGCGAGAAGATAACATTGTTGAATGAAATCTTGGCAATCTTATGCTTAGAAGCGGAATTTGATGGGGCGAGGGATTTTGTGCCTGGGACATCGTAGGTGGTTGTGAGGCCCGTTTCTTCCCAGGCTCCTGCTTCGAAGTTGAGTGCATTGACAGGAGGGTCGTTGGGCCCGTCGAAGAGAGCGAAACCCATATCTTCATCGTCATCGCATTCTTCTTCAACGACCTCCTCTTCGGCACTCTCGTGTGCGACACGTCGGTATCGCATTGCTCCTCCTCTAACCATGCCTGGACTGTTTGCACTGTACCCTGGTGATGTAGCATCGTATGCCACATCTTGCGTAGCCACTGACCCAAATGCTTCTGGGATTGCACGGGTATGACTTGCCGAATACACGTTAGCAATTTGAGATCTCTTCTTCTTTCTCGCATTCTCCCTCTGCTCCTCGGCTCTAACCTCCTGATCCCTCGCACTCTGACCGAAATTCTGCCATCTTGGTTTCTCATTCTCAGACACTTTACTCCATTCTTTTCGCTTAGCGGTAACTTCATATGAACTCACGAGTCCACCATCCTTCCCAGCCCCCTTTTGTAAGCGAACTTGCCAGGGTTCCAGGAAAGGAATGGTTTCTGACAGACCGGAGAAGGTGGTTTGGGACGTAGACAGGATAAATTTTGCGTCTCGCCAGGTTTCGGAGGTTGTATTCTTCAATTCGGCGCCGTATTCGAGGAGGCCGGTTGATTTTGGGGTATTCAGGGATAAATCGTAACGTGGAGACCATGAGGCGGAGGAAGTGATATAGCAGATGGCGAGATTGATTTTGTCTTTGGGGAGAGGTTTGCCATTGTCTGTATCTTCGTGGAAGGCGGACGTCGCAAGGTTGGTGGTTGGAGTAAGGCTTGTTACTGTCTCGCTTGTTGAACTTCGACGAGAGGAAAGAGGGGTATTGGTAGTCGGTTCGAGATTGATGGTCACACGATACACCTGTTTGGCCCAGAAACTCTCTCGTTCGGTCTTGACGCGTTGCTTCTCCTTCGAAATCTCGGCTTTGTCGCGAAGTCGCTTTTCTCTCCTCTTGGCCTTTTCCTTCTCCCTTTTCTCATTCGATTTCACCCATGCCTTCGCTAACTTCGCCTTCTGCTTTTCTGCTTCCCGGATTTGAGAACGGAGATCATCAGCGGCAAGAGTACTAGACTCATGGTCCTGATAGATCTTCCGTCGTTCCTGGTTATAGTCCCCAACCAACTTCTCTAGATCCACAGCATCTTTCTCGGTCGCAGCTGCCCCCCGAACCCCATGAAGATCAACGACTTTCAACCGATAAGCTGCAGAATTGATCTTCTCATTCTCGCCAAGCAATTTGATGTTTAAGTCCTTAATCTTGTTTGAAATGGTGACCATAGCCTCCTGTTCAACCTCTGATTCCTCACTATCCTCATCCTCTTCATCATCGTCATCGGAAGGATATACATCTTCGAAAAGTTCCCGATTCGGAAGGAGGTTCACGGAGACGTCTGTAATCGTCGCCGAGCCCGTTCCTTCCACTTTGATGGAGTGCTCATCGACCGTTGGTGCCAGTCCGTCGATAATTATTTGATTTGCTCCTGGTTGGATGGTGATATCTTTGATATCGCGAACAATTTGTGCACGTGTCGGAAAGAGAAGAACGCTGCGAGTACTCAGGTCGCGAATGCGAAACTCTTGCTTGTGGGGGTTTTCGGTAGCCATCGTTGCGGCTCAGCAAGTGGCGGGAAGATACAGGCTTTCTTGTGGGTGTACCTGCTTTATGTAAGTAATGTGTCAACAGACTTGAAAAGTCGAATTAATCCTCCAAGAACGTTTAGAAAAACCCGAATTCTGACAATCCCCTCAAGGTTTCGGGAGAATGAAATTGCGCGGAAGATCTGAAGCAATGAAGGGTGAGGGACGGGAATACGATTGCGGTCCGAAATTTTGCGATGACAAGACAGAGGTTCAGGAAGAGTGATGTGATTGAAAAAAAAAAGCAAGGCAATGGCTCCCTACTTATACCTCTCACATTTCTCTCTTGATGATTTTCGGGTACCTACTCCAGGCAGCGAGAAGCTGAGAGTTTCCCCGCATCGCTTCATTCATTTCGACCAATCAAATTGATTCAGTACCTGAGACTGAGTTAAATTAATGGAGCAAACACCATGGAAATGCATCGAAATATGCGGGCATAAACGCAGGCGGAATATGAAGAGTCATCGCCGAAAGAAGATGATGCAGCTGGGCGTACGTTTGAAAGACTTGGCTTTTAAATAACGAACAGAGAGCTTGGGGATTGGTCAGTCGAACGCTGACTCATTTTCCTGTACCCCAGACAAAGTCGATATATATACTTGTGTAAGTATTGTCTTTCGTGCAATAAAAGCACATCTTAGGGTAATCTTGTCGACAAGGCTAATTTTGACAGATAGCGGTGAATAAAACTTGAATTATTCCAGTCGTGCCAAAGCACAGCATAGAAAACTCGGCAACTATGCAGCAAGTTCTGCGTCACAAACGACTCCTAACAAAAGCACACCTCCTACACTCCCCCTAAATATTTCCAAAATAACTTCCATGTAATATGACATCAACAAGTCAACAACCCGCCAACACCCGACATCTCCGCCGTCTTCTGCAAAAGCATAGCCAAATTCAACGCCGCCCCCCAAGTCCCCAACCTCGTCAACACCTCAGCCGCACTCTTAAAAAGCAAAAACCTCTTCCGCATATTAAGCTTCTCCCTCTCCTCTCCCCCAGCATTATCATCCAACCTATCAATCCTCTTTAACACGTTAACAAAAAACCGGCCATCCCCTAATCTCCCCGGAATCTCCCTAACCATCTCTAAAAACCGCACGTACGAACAACGTTTACACACAATAGCGAACACCCAAATCACCAAGTGGCAGAGGAAGAGCGTGATGATTGTTTCGGGTGTGGTTTCTGTCCCGCGTCCTTGGCATTTGGAGGGGGTGAGAGAGATGATTGCACGGACGGCATTGTAGGCGCAGGTTTCTGCTTTGAGGGGGTCGAGTTGAACCCAGGATTTTAGTCGTGTGAGGGCGGTGACTATTCCTGAGGGACCGTCTTTGCCTATTGCGCCTTGGAGGTCGGAGAGAGAGACGTCGAGGAGAATGGTTGAGAGGTGGTGGATTGTCGCTGAGCAGCGTTGGAAGTGGGTGAGGGGGTGAGTTGGTAGGTGGTTAAGAGGAAGGTAGGTTGAAGACCAGGATTTGAGAGATTGGAGGAGTTGTGTTCGGCGATTGTTTTGGAGCTTTTGTAGGAGCGAGATCACTTCATCGCCTTCGTTCATTCCGTTTGTTTGTGATTGACCGTACCGAGTAAATGTTAGGGCGATATTCGATTGGTGAGAAAATTGGAACACCTCGTTTTGGATTGTGATCAAGACTAGGAATGCACTCCATTCGTTCAGATCCAGTTTTGGTAGCCTTTGACGCGGAGTTTGATATTGATCAACACCAGCACCCGAAGTGTTTAGTACAAAAGGACCAACTGCAGCAGAGAACGACCGTGAAGGAGGAACTGGCGCAGAGCCAAGCATGCTCTTCCAATTATGCGCAGAAGGCGATGTCCAGAAAACTTCATCGCATGGACAACATAAATGACTAACTTCCCCCATAGCTATCGTCGCCGGGAGATTCAAAATTGTTGGAAATTGAAGATCGATGCAGTAGACTACCCAGAACAACCTCTTTTGGGATTCTCTTGCTATCCATTTCTTCCACTCGTATTGAATGGGGTCCTGCTGAAGACAGCCATCATTTTTTATTACCAAATCGAGATTGAGCCCAAACGCAATACGTCGAATGTATGTGACCAAAGCCCCACGAACGACTTCCGCCATTTCAAAAGCTCGCTTATTACCACACCAGAGGCCAACATAGCATATGAGAGCTTCGGCATAGAGAATCATGCCATCTCTCATCAGACTATTGTCGAATTCCAGAGCAATTTGAAGATGCCACCTAACAACATCAACCAATACAATGGCAAAACGTCTCGAATTCTTCAGTCCACTATAAGTAGCTCCAATTATGATGATGGCCGCAAGAAGTGGTGGAGGTAGATCCGTATTTGTATCAACAGTTGGATGATGAAGAACCGGCATCTGACTAGAGAAATGCTTAAAGAACAACCCAATGAACACATTGGCGACGGGTAAACTTGGAAGTGTAAAGGTTCCTGTCTGGGAGTCGAGGGATTCACCGCCAGGAGGTGGTGTAAGAAATGCTTGAACTCTCTGAAAGGTATGGTCTGTGATATCAAATCTTGTCCTATGGGCTCGAAATAGGCGGTGATCATCTGGGAGATTGACTGGTTCTGCTGTCAAGATTTGGCTAGAGCATGGGTTCCACATGAACGGCCATTTGTCGTCATCTGAAGGTACATTGAGGGGTGATAGATCAGGTGCGATTTCGCTACTTGCTGTTTTTGACTCACTGCTGGGTGCGGTATGGTGGTCATTTCTAGGGAGGGATTGTTCCAAGAGCGTTCTATCAAGCAGCATTCTCGGATGAGAAGCGTCCACAGGACTCCCTTGAAAAGGTTGCCCCTGTTTTACCAAGTTCGGATCTAGAAGTCCGGTCTGCAGTCCTTCCATTTCATTTCCGGTTTCTCGCACGGCAGAGTAAAAGTCGTAGGAAAACCATTCATTGCTGTTGTGGTTCATACCGGGAGGAAGGAGGAATGAAGAAAAGTCGAGTTGAAGAAAGGAGTTGTCGATTGAATCAAAGTGATCGTATTGTGGAATATGAGGCTTCGGTGGCTCCATATGGTTTGTGAGTATGGGTTCATAATGATGGCTATCAATTTGGTTGTGTGGTCTATAAGTAAATGATTTCTGGATAGGATACGGTTGGTAATTATTGTCCGGGTGCGTTTGAAGAATTGGTTGGGGTGCCGGGTTGAGCTGAGTATTTAGGTGCATGGCGATTTGGCTGCCTGTCTGACGATATAACCTTTCGGTCTCGAGTTGAAGGTCATGATTTCTTGGATCATTTCGAGGATGAAGTCTGAGATCCACGGGAATTGATTGGGATGGTGGTCCAGTGGGGGATATGAGAGAAGTCACCGCGTCGACCTTCCTTCTCTTGGACGACCCCTTTGCATCTTTCCCGCCTTTCTTATCCCATCTCTCGTGGCCTTGTTCATGCCGCTTCAACAAATCGCTCCGAGTGAAGGCTTTGGGACATTTGGAGCATGGATGCGCAGGTAATGCAATGTCTATTGTCTTCTCAATCAACTTATATTCTTGTAGTGAAAGAAAAGTTTACGTAATGACTCTTGAGGAAGCAAACGGAGATTGCTGAGAAAACGAGGAGACTATCGTACGCGGAGGACTAGGAGAATCAAAGTTAATCTGAATTGATTCTCCCAACTCTTTCCGGACACCTATTTTAGGTAAACACCTCTTCGTTGCTCTTAAGACAGAGCACGTGGTGCGCCCAGAATAAGGGGCAATGTCGTGAACTAAGTAAAACCTACGAGTTTTAAGATGACGACTAAGATTCTCCCGTCGATTGAAGGTCTTAGAGCACTGTTGACAGCGAAACACATCCGTCGATGGCGCTTTGCTCTCGTGAGATTTGGTACTTGTAGAGCTGGGAGAGGGGATTTGTAGTTCCGGTTGATCCATTTAGGTGATACAGAGACACGGTGAGTGCCGGCTGGTCAGAAGGAGGACGAAGTGGACAACGGGAGCAATTGAGGGTGTTGACTTGCTTTCGGTTTCTCAAGCTAGCGTCGTATGTCCACGTTACAGACCACTAGTCAGTTAGTTCCTGGTGCTGGGATCTTGGTTCAAGGTTTAGTCGGAATTCGTCTTCCACGTGACCCAAATAGGACAGCCCCTCCCGTCCCGCTGCGTTCGAGAATCTGTCTGTCATATTTTGTCATGGTAAATTAAACAAACAAGAAATAAGGTTTAGATGAAACATTATTTGATGAGTGTTTTAAAACTAGCTGCCCTACTAACGACGTTGAGACAGCCATCAACAGGCTGCCTTCGAGATGACAATATCTACAACCTCAGTCTGTCCTCGAACTAGAACTTGCAGTCCTATTCCCACTCTCACTCCCCCCAGTCACCCACCCATCCGGAGAATAAACCTCAGCAGCCGTCCCACTCGGTATCCCTTGACCCCCAGATTCTTTCAAGCAGTGTGAGGGATGCTGTTCCGTTGTTGAGGGAGAGGAGGGCTTCAACTGCGACGCCCGAGGCTTAGGGACTGACGACTTGATTTGCGTCCCAGCCCGCGAGATTCTGGAAAGCTAATGGGAGGGTTGTCTCTGAAGGCGGGGAGAGGAGTGATTGACTATTTTCGTTTGAGGGTGTGAGACCTGTGGTTACAGCCCAGACATTGATATCGTGACATAGTCCGGTTGGATTCATAGATCGCTCATTCCCATCATTCCCGTCTCGTTGCTGTAGAGATTTGTGCGTATGTTGTCTTTCAGGGTACTGGCTTTTGAGTTGAAGGTGCTATTTGCCCTGACTGGAGAGCTCACTTGGCTCATGCTGTTTAGGGCGTCGTAATAGGCAATCTTGATTTGACTAGAGGCTCCAATAATTTGTCCACCAAGGGGTAGAAAGTCTACTATAAATATTAGTGATGTTCTTGGGGAGAATGAACTTATAAGATAAAGGTATATGTGCAACGACAAGCCCGGGAAGCCTCTGAGAATCAATATAGCTTCCTGTGAAGGCCAATAGTCGTTTAGGTTTCATTCAAACACTAGGAAGAATTTCTTTGTCTCTAGTAAAGAGGTAGTAATCTTTTATTGCCACTACTAATATCAAGGTATAACTCAAAGAATAAAATGTATAAGTAGGAGGCTTTGTGGTTCCTCTGTCAAGTGGTGCTTGGATAGGGGTAAGATTGCCTAGATATATGATCGATGGCTAGTGAGCAGTTTTATACTGCTAAGAACTGCTTCGAGATTTGCTGTTGAGCAGTAGTTTGAACGTCTAGTGATAAATAAACCCTTACCAAAAGTAGCGCTAACTCTTTTGGCACCGTCGATGGTGTATGCGACAGAATTCTTTCCGACCGCGAAATCCGCAAGTGTGCGGGCTTTGTCTGCTAACTGGAATTGGTTTTCGTAGAGGGTGGTTCTATTCAAATCTTGAACGAGCAAGTTTCGGTAGGCTGAAATGTAGCCGTTGGGTCCTCCGAATGAGACAGAGCCTGTGTTGGTCAACGATTGAATGTATGTGGTTTTGGAATTCACTGCTGAGGGTGACTTGGGAGCAGTTGAAGTTCTCTACTTTCCACGCCATCTTCTCTTAATATTTCTCGCCGTCTCAACAGCCTGTCAAAATATGCAAGGTCTCTTCCCAGAGAGCTTCTAGCCCGGTTCGTCTACAACGGTCATATGATGGGATATTCACGGATGATTAACGAATGAGAAGACAGGCCTCGTTCAGCATGACCGATACAGGATGCGTATGTGTGAGCAAGAGAAGAGGTCTAGAAGACAATATTTTCATCATCGTTTGGGCTACTTTAAAATTCGTTCCAGAGGATGAGGAAAATGAGGGGTAGTGGGGGTGCATCGGACAAAATCAAAGGGGGGATCTCCACCTACGGAGGTAACATGTGCAAGTGAACCTTTGCTGGGAAACAAACATTCATCTATCATCATGAATCCTTCTGAATTTCAATGTCGTATTGCGATTTGGGTTTGGGTGACCTCTGTATTGATTTCAGGGTCCTTGTCAGTTAATTCAGGTACTAATACGGCACTTTGACCCCGTAAAGTATCAAAATTCAAGGTCAAGCATCTTCCCGGAGTTATCTTCCATGGACTCCGGAGTGGATGATGGGAGTTTTTCTACTATGACTGTCCACTTCTCTTATGCCAATTGCAAAAGGAGGTCGGCTTCTTAGCTCTCGATATATCCCAGTAGCCCCACAGGTTTCAATCTTAATGGTGGGAGTCAGTCCACTATCTGCGATCGCCAACATTGTTGAGATCTTTGAGGTGGACATATCAAAATGCTCGCAACTGCCAGAAAAACCCACTATTTCAAATTCGCAAAGAGAACTTCTCTTGATTCCTTCAGGGTTCCTCGTTGTTGTTTGACGGGCCTTTTGCGAAAGCTATTAACCCATGAAGTAGCCGCTTTGAAGCACGCTTCTGAGGGCTGCTGCCTTCCTCAAGGCCTGGGTATATGAATTTCACTCGACCTTCCGCGCCCAAAACGAATGCATTGCATGCGATTCTAGTATTCTTGACTCTATCGTGGGTCAAATCCAAGGCGAGATGTTTGTTGACATAGCCGACCATGGCATCGAAGAAAGGTGCATTCCCGGACGTATTTTGTAATTTTTTGCCCATCGCAATAATCCGCGGCACATCTTGCTGTGTGAGTTTCATCGTGATGCTCTTCAATGATCCACCGGGTACGTCAAATCCTATCTGAACATCAACTCCTCCGACCACCCTTTTGATCGTGCGGCTGCTCTCGGCGTCACTAAGAGGCTCCCCGTCCTCCCCCAGGCACACGTATCTCACGTACTGCTCGAAGGACTTCATAATGTAGTTGTTCGGAAACTGGAGGACGGATATCCTGACGTCGAACGTAGTTGCTAGAAATTCGACGAAGGTGTCTCGCAGCGGACCCGGCATCTTGCACAACAAGAGAGGAAAGCTCTCAAACCCATCTTTAACTTCCCCGACGCCGAGTGTGGTATCCCAGACATTTCCATTCCCAGTGGTATCTCGAAGTAGAATAGCCGTGTATTCAGTCTTTTCGTAGTTGATATTAATCATATGCCCTCGGCTTTCGTCCAGTCCGCTGCCCGTATCCTCTTCGTTATCAACTTGTGCCTCGTTATGTTCGTCCCATCGTTCCTCGTACGGCAGAGGTCCCCAGACCACACTTCGAAGTGCTCCTGAGGTACCCAAGACTGTATAATCAGGATCTAAGCCAACCTGCACGCCTCGTAGCACCTCCCCTGCTAGTATATCGCGAAATTTTCGAGCGAGTTGCTGGAGGTCGACGCGTTCGAGAGGGTGGTCGAGGCCTGTGTAGAGGGGTGAGGCGCGGTGCAGAGTGAAGGCTGTGTCGTAGAGCGGATATATTGGTGAGTCTGGAGCCATGATCGAGAAAGGCAGATAGAAGTTGGGGTTCAGGTGGTATCCAGCGTGCGCCGCATCTCGAGGAAGGGTTGATGTTGAGTCCAGGTTGGACGAGCTGGGAATGACGCGGTTGGTCTGTCTTGGCAGCCCTAGATTTCAAACTCAAACCCTTCTCTCCCCCTCCAGTTATCACTCGACACCTTTTTTCCTCACAGCTTCATTGGAGTTGTTTATGCCCTCACTACTGTGTTGTTGAGCCTGTTAGGTCTCGGCTTTTAAGCTCTTGTGGCGTCTATCTAATTTTCATTTGTTTTTCTGTTTCATCAGAAGCTATAGGGATTCTACTCCCCGAGGTTTATTTTATTATATTTATCTTCGTAGCATTATAGTTCTTGTACGCCTTTCACGCATCGATATTCTGCCTCTTTTTCTACTTTTTGGCTTTCTCCTTGCTCTACGCTTTGCGCTTGCTCCGCTTGGGAAGAAAAGCAACGCCTTGATAAGATTCTCTATTAGATGACCTCTTTCTTGGCCAAGGATTACTTTGCCTCGTCCAGCAAGTCCGAGTACACCGCATTTCCTTTTCAAGACCCGAGCCGTGCCTCAATATGGCTGGCTTACTGACTGGGGCATAATGGCTATGCATAAGCAAAACAATGCAAACCCCTTTAGGGACTGGCAAAGTCACAAGCAATCCTTCCATAAGGCTTCTTGGAGAGCCAAATGGTGCTTTAAGCTTATTTTGGCTGACCAGACTGGTCTTTCCTTTGGGTCACACGAGACGCCTTCAACTCGGGCAACCAAACAAGTTGCGTGCATTTGAAATGGATTCTTTTAAATTGTGGTAAGTCGCCACAATGGCTACCAATACCACGTAATTACCAAAGAAAACATCGTTGCATTGACTCCTTTTGTCAAGCGAGAAGGATTAGTGACCCCTCAAATCCGGTAAACAGAGCTTGGTATCTCATAAGACTCTAGAGTGGCTCTATGCCTCCTTTGTTTCTGAATATAAGGAGATCCTCGGACTATCAGAGAGTGAGGAGGTAACTCATTGAGGCTCTTCATCACAACCTATCCAGTCTTTTCGGTCTCCTTTTCAAGATGCGTTTCTATCCGGCAGCATTAATTAGCAGTTCGATCTTCTCAATAGCTTCTGGGTCTACGTTAGTCTCCAGACAGACGACATGTCCACCCGTCTGGAAAACCATTTCTTCTGAGTTTAGTTCGATGTTTGAAGAGGGAAAAGGATGCACTCCTGATGCTCGTGCAGCTATTCGATCAGCTTTCCATGATTGTTTCCCGGGAACAGGTGGCTGTGATGGCTCCTTGATTCTTGCGGGGGAACTCGAATGGAACCAGAGTAGAGGGATGGAATTCATTGGTTCTGTTCTCAAAGACAAAGCTGCAGCACATGGGGTTGGAGTGGCAGATATCATCCAATTCGCGGCAGGTGAGCAATACCAAAGCCAATTCAAAATTTAAATCTAACAGTAATAGCCCACGCAATAAAATCTTGCACCGATGGTCCTCTGGTCAAAATACTCATAGGCCGTAAGGATTCAAACATCCAGTAAGTACCAAGTAACTCCGTTCAATATCTTTCACATTCGTGTATCTCAAAAACTTGAAACTAACTCCCGAATAGGGCCCCAGAATCAGAAATCCCAAAGGCCTCAGACACAGCCGACGTCTTCCTCTCAGCCTTCGCGAAAAAAGGACTAGACCACACAGATCTCACAGCCTTAATCGGTGCCCACACATGCGCAAACCAATTCTTCGAAGACGAATCCAAATCAGGTGCCTCCCTCGATAGCACCCCGGGCGTATGGGATGTAACATTCTACCAACAAGTCGCCACTGGCGAAGCCCCTTTTACCTTTCAAAGCGATTTGAGTATTTCTAAACATCAGGAGACGGCTTCTGTGTTTGGGGGTTTTGCTGGGAATGCTACCCTTTGGGCGGAGAAATTTGTTCCTGCGTAAGTTCGTTTTGTGTTTGGAGTGAGGGGAGATTGCTAACTTGTTGTAGGATGGAGAAGATGGCTATGCTTGGGGTTGATGCGGCGGGTATGGTTGATTGTACGAGTGCGTTGCCTGGTCAGTCTTCTGTAGTATAGAAGACTTTTTGCTTCATGCCAATGCAAGAACTAAGCCTTTCCTTAACTATCTCTTGAGGCGGCCCATTTGATTATACCTTAAGTTTCCAGAAGGCCCAAATTTGGCAGTGGGATTTTCAGGTAGGAGGATGCGGTAAAAAATAAACAAGGCAATATCTCGTAACGACTGTGGGTAAGTTTTCACTCACTTTGTCGTAATTTTGATCTACAAGTTTGTACAAACCACAAAACACACCCGAGATTCTAGCAGTCTAAGCGAAAGAGTCCTTCGTGCCCCTATATCCAGTAACAGCTCATTGGACCGAACGCAAAATAGGCTTTGAGTTGAGAGATTTACTAAACCGTCACCTTGGGAATATGGATATGCTGCACTCCAGAATACTCTCTTCTTGAAAAAGCAAGGTCTTATAATTATCCTCGCTTCCTACCTCGGTTCTTCTGCCTCGTAAGTACCCCAATTGGGCGAGTCAACAATCTCGACTATCATTTTTAATCGAAGTCTCAGATTTCGAACAGTATCCATCGCCCATTTTAAATTCGACTTCCTAGACTCAGTCACTATATCTCCCAACTCATGTATAATCTGTTCTATCTCCTGGAAGTCTCTCACGGTATTGCTAAAACCATTAAGAACCAGATCAATATGCCTAACAGCCGAGGTGAAGAGAAGCTTTCCTTTTATGCTTCAAATCTTTCTCGTCAGTAAGCTTGAAAGTGCCAACGCTTATCGGTTGCGCGTGAATATTTCCATGCTTGGTAAAATTACAGAAGAGTTTCACGAGGCGTGGGAAGATGATGGCGGGAAAGATGAAGTTGGTTAAGGCTTTGGAACATTCTTTGCAAGAGAGGTACTCGTAAATTACAGCGCTTTTTTCTCGGGCGATGTTTAAGATAACGTCGAAGCCGATAGTGTTAATGTCTTCTTGCATTGAATATAATTCTGTAACGCACTGTGAAAAGTAGTACATTCTTTTCTAGCTGGTCAGGGGCTCGCTAGCCAGGAGCTCGCGATAGACACTGAAAGCGGATGTAATTGCTTCAGGTTCGTACCTACCTTCCTAGCTCATTGTTCTAGATCTCCGGGGTAATTTAAGTACATTATCCTAACCGTTTGGAACACTTTAAAATTAATCCAGATAGTCTGGGACAATTGAACTTGATTGTTCCAACTATGTGGGCTAATTTTAGATTATCGGATTGGAAGAGAAATTTACGATCCCTTTTATTGTCTATCGCGAGCAGCGAACGAAGAGAAAATATCGAAAAAGAACGAAGGGGACATACGAATAGTTGGGTGGTCAAGCACTAACAGCTGGATCCCGATGCCGGTGTTGGCATGAAGGGTGATCCAGGAAAGGGGCGCGAGTATGACCACGAGAATTTCTTGAAGAGGCATCCGATTCCAACTCGGAATGTAACCTTCTAGAGCCAGTCGTTGACAACGAATTCGAGGAATTAGAAGCTATTTCCAGCAGTTTTCCAAGATTTGTAGGAAAGGAGAACTCGAAGGTTGAGTCTCCTAGGAGGGGACTCATATTGCCAAGGTCGAGCATATCGTCTATGAAAACTTGACCATCCGCTCTAATAGGGTGTCCTAGATATACTAAAAGGTTAGAATCGACTAAATCGCAAATTATAAATCGTAAATTAATAATTGTAAATCATAAATCGTAAAAGTTATATAAATTAATAGAGAATTATAAAAGGTCTTTAACATTGAATTAAAACGTATTATTAAAAGAGTTATATATATATAATATAAAAAAGACTATATAAATCAGCTCTTAATACTATAATAAATTTCTAAATTAAACTTTAAAACTAGGCTCTTTTTAGGCTAATTACTCTAGGTTACTTGATATTAAAGTAATTAGCTTACTTCAAAAGCTGAACTACTCTTGAATTAAGATTATTTAAGCTCTTTTAGTTACTTTTCTTAATCGTATACTAATTTCCTAATTAGGTTAGTACTACTATTAAGGCTAAAAAGTTAAAAGTATACTTACTCTATATACTAACTCTCTTATAGTACTTCTTCTTTTAAATACTATTCTATATTATTCCTTTCTTTGAAAGTGCTATTCTACTAGTAAATCTTAAATCTTCTACTATATATACTCTCTCTTCTTCCTTAAATTTAAGTACTAATAATAAAAGGAAAAGGAAGATAATAGACTCTAGTAGTAGTAGTAGCCTAAGGTGCTTATTAAAGTACGCTATTCTTAATAGTAGAACCTTTTAAAATAAGTCAAATTAGTTACTCCTTCTTTTAAATACTACTCTATATTATTCCTCTTAATTTGTTTACCTCTAACTTTGCGTCGAAGCAAACATCTCTTGCTTTAAAAAGGATGAAATTCCATCTTTCTTATTAAGTATACCCGTCTAAGCCATTGGCCGAGATATTCAACCCTTCTAACTATTACACCGGGTTGAACACAGGTGCAAAATCGGGCATTCGGTCTCTCAAGCTTGGCACAAACTTATCGTAACACATGCCTTTGAGACCCTGCAGCCATACCCGCGGTGAAGTACATTTGATCTATTGCATCTTACCGTATGGAAAGGAACAAGATTACCTGCACCCGAAAGTGGGATATCTGACCCCACTCATTGCCGATTACTTTCCCGACCGGGTTCCTCGCAACAGAGGCAGAAAGTCGTCTTCCGTCACCTAGTACAGCTTGAATAAATACCTCTTTGATCCTCGTTCAAGAACTCTTCTCTTCCGTCTTTTCGACTTCCATCCTACTTTCTTTAGCATGCTTTTCTCACTTCTTCTAGCTGGTGGTGTAATCGCGACTGCGGTCTTTGTAAACCCCCTGGTAGTAGGTCTACACAACGAATAAAAGCTATGAATATATTTAGAATATTTACGATTTTCTACAGATAAATTACCCTTTAAATTATTTAAGAATAAGGAGAGTTTAGGGTATAAATAGTAGTTATTTATTTATAAATATTCTATATTCTCTACTCTTTTAGTATGGTTTCTTACTTATTTAAATATATATAAAAATCCCTTAAAATTATCTACTTTAGTCGCTTTTATTATCTTAATTAAGCTATGCTAGGGCGTTTCTAGGCTAAAAAAGTAGATAAATTAGTTATTAAATAAAGCTATTCTTAAAGTATTACTTATACTAAGCTTAGCTTATAAAATCGCTCTCTAATTACTCTCTTTTTCCTTACTCTTTTTATCCTCTTAATTATAGTAACTCCTTAAAAGTCTTATAATATATATAGTAGAACTATCTATTACTATATACTATACTCTAATATATCTTAACCTTCTAAAAAGAGCCTTTTAACGTCGACTTTAGTGCTTAAAATAGCTAATAAATCGTATATATAAAGTATAGTATTTAGGTATTAAAAGGTATTTAACTTCTACTATTCTAGAAGCCACTCTTTATTAGTATTAAAAGTTATAATATAAGGGTTATTAAGATACTAATTAAAGTTAGTATATAACTTATTAGAGCTAGTAGTATTTAAAGTATAAGCTTTTAAAAGGAGATTCTACTAGTAGATAGAGTATCTTAGTAGGTACTCTATAGTAGGCTCTATTTAAGTAATTAGACTATCTTAAGAGTATTAGTACTTTATATAAAGTTTAATCTAATTAATAATTTAAAGAGCTTAAGAAGGGTTATATTATTATTAAATTAGTATATACTTAATATATAGATTAAGAACATAGGTAATAAAGTAAATTAGTAACTACTCTATCTTAAAAGTCTACTTTTTAAGTAAAATTTTAGTATAATTAAAAGCATTTTTAAGGTCCTAGAGTATAAGAGTATAAGAAGCCTCTTCTATTATAATATTATAAATAAGGTTAGCTAATCCCTATATAATACTAACATATTTAAAGAGAGATAGCGCCTAGTATAAAACCGAAAGTATATAATTATAAAAAGGCTCTATATAAAGCTCTACCTACTTATAAAGATCCTACTTATTCTAGGTAGGAATAAGGAACCAATATATACTAAAGTCTCTCTTAAATTAAGCGATTATATTCTTTTGTTTTTAAGCCTTAAATATTATTAAATAAAGGGAATTCTACTAAGTATTAATATTAATAGGAATTATCTTTATTTAAGCGATTTAATACTAAGTATTTTAACGTTTATTACTTCTTATAATCTAGAGTATAAGATAGTATATTTTTATATAAATCAAGAGAGAGGTATAGTATATAAGAAACTCTCTATTCCTAGATAAATTTTATACTAAGTTTATAACTCTTAAAGCCTTTTCTATATTTCTACTTTTTAAGAAGTTAAATACTATAATAGTAATAAGTACTAAATAATATACTAAACACCTAATCTAAGAGTTATAACCTTAAAAGAGATATTATAGTATATTAAGATTAAGCATAGGATTATTATTATAGTAAGACCTAAGCTTCTAGAGAAAGTAGTTATAAAAGGTGTTATTATTAGTAGTATTATCCTTATAAATTATAAGTACTTTATATATAATCTTAAAACTAAAACTTTAACTTCGTTACTCTAAAAGCATTCTATTATCTATCTTATTAAATTATATTATATTAATATTACTAGAAAAAGAGGTAAATAAAATATCTACTATTCCCTTTTTAGACTTACTATAAACCGCCTTAGTATACTTAACATTTATATAATATTATTACTAGTTAAAGCCGATCTAATACCTAATTTCTTCTATAATATACTTATAGTTTTTAGATAACTATCTATTAAAGGTAATAGAGATAAATATATATATTTCTATAAGTAAAAGCACTTATTCCTACCTTATCTTATTAAACTTTTACTTAGTAAACTATTAGAGAGTAGAAGTCGAGTATTAGAATAATATAACTATTTAAAAGCTATATAATTAATAAGAGTAAAAGCTTAGTTTATCTATATAATAAAACGTAGATAAGTATCTATAGTATTAATTCTTAGTAAGAGTACTTAAATAAAGAGTATAATATTTATTATAGTAGGCGCCTCTAGTACTAGCTCCCTCTTATAATATATGTCCTTTATAAACTTATACTTTTTAAATAAGTGATTAATAATATTAGAAGTATTACTATAGTAGTAAGAATTAAGAGAGTTCTAGAAGTAAAACTTATATATCTATTAGTAGTTAAAAAGTAGTATTTTCTTACCTTTTTTAGTATACTTTTCCTAAAAGCTATCTAAGTATATAATATTAAAGTATTTATATATAAAAGTCGTCTTATTATAAAGGTATATAAGTTTTAATAAAGAGCTTAGCAGAGAGTAATAGTAGTAGAAATAGTATATTTAGAACGTTTATACGCTCTATCTTAAGAAAGCGATTTAGAGTTCTTATCTTAGGTCTCTAGTAATACTATAAAAGAAGGAGAGGCTAGAGAAGAGGCGTTTAGAGAGGCTTAAAGAGCTTATACTATAGCAGCATTGTCTTTAAAGAAGGCCTAGGACTAGATATATTAAAGTCAAGATAGTATATAAGAGACGTCTCTTAGTTAGTAGTTTTAGATAATAGGATCGATTTATTTAATAGTAGTATAATTAAGACGTGATTAATTACTCTTAGAAGATACTTAAGTAGTAGATAGCTAGTAGTAGAGGCTTCTTCGAATAAGGCTTAAATTAAGACGTTAGTATTATTATATTCTAATAGTTCTAAACTAGTTTAGAAACTAGTTTAAAGATTATATAGAACTAGAAATCTAACTTTTAGGAAAAGATAAATAAAATAATAATAATAAGAGATAAATAAATATTCTTAGAGATTCGAGTAGAGGCGATAGTAATTTATTAGTAATAATTAAAAAGTAAGTAAATTAAGAGTATTATTATATTTATATATATATATATAAAAAGAGAGTAAGTTTCAACTTATATAAACCCTCTATACTAAGACTTAGGGTATAGATATTAAGCCTAATAAATAGAAACTATTCGTAATATATTTATTTAAGCTCTTATTACTTAAATAATTGCTTAAATACTATTTATCTATTTAATATTTATGATAAATAATTAATGTTTTATTTATCAATTCGTTGTATAGGCCTACCTGGTAGTAGATAGGAAGAAAGACCACACTTACTATGGAATAACATCCTCACCTGGTATTGAAACTTTCCTCGGAATACCATATGGAAAAGACACCAGTGGAGAAAATCGCTTCGCACCACCGCAGTCATTTTCACCAGCTAGGGGCTACACATTCAATGCGACCACTGCAGGTCATTCTTGTCCACAGTCCTCGGAAGCGGAATTCTTGTACCAGTCTCCGGTCACGGATATCTCTGAGGATTGCTTGAACTTACAGGTTGCAAGGCCGACGGGAAATGTAAATGGAACGAAGTTGCCTGTTATGGTATATATCTACGGAGGTAAACTACCACAGTTTCCAGCCTAAGCGAGGAAAGAGACTGATTCTTTAGGCGGACTGAATAGTGGAACAACTTATGCAAGGACTGCGAAACCCGATGGACTTATTAGTAAAGCGGTTGAGAATGGGACTCCGGTTATTTATGTTGGAATGAACTATCGTCTTAATAGTAAGTTTACGATTTTTGTAGCTGTCGAGGTTCAAACTGACGAAGTAAACAGTCTTTGGATTTGCGACTTCAGAAGCTTTGAGAGAGGGGAAATCTTTGAATGTTGGTTTGAAGGACCAGAGATTGGCTCTTGAGTGGGTCAAAGAGAATATTGAAGCTTTTGGTGGAGATTCGAATAAGATCACCATTTTTGGTCAATCGTCTGGAGGTGAGCTAAAATTTCCTTGTCACAATGGATTCGCTTAGAGCACCTCGAATCTTTTTTTTATTGCAAGAAACTCATACTGTGAAGAAAAGGAAGAAATAGAGTAAAGCTAATACTCCCAGGTCTCAGTGTGGGACTCCAAGTTCTTGCTTATGGCGACTCGAAACCAGTCCCCTTCACAGCAGCTATCATGCAATCCACAGCCCTCGAGCCAGGAGCAGCCACCAACATCTCCTTCAATGCAACGGCAGCAATTGCTACCTCGGCAGCATGCAACTTCACAGACGCCTATTCCACTTCCCCAGCTCTTATAGCCTGCCTCAAAGCGTTGCCAATGCAGGTGCTACTCAACCACACATTGGACTTTATCAATTTAACCTCGGGAGATAATGACGGGGATATCTTCCTCCCAACCGTCGATCAAGATATTCTCCCCAAACTAGCCAGTACCCTTGTCCGTGAGGGAAAATTCCCTAAGATACCATTGATGGCAGGATGGCAAGAAAATGACGCCACTTTATTCACAAACCAAGAAATTCAAACACCCAACGACACACAAGCTTTCTTCAAACTCTACTACCCCTTCTTAAACGAAACAAACATTTCCAATCTCCTTGCCCTCTACCCGATCGTAGAATTCACAGCGAACACCGCAGCATCTCTGTCCGCAGAATTCTACCGTTCAGCTCAAATATTTCGCGATATCCTCCTCGTTTGTCCAGCTGTCCTAATGATCACAGCCATGTCAAACAAATACGACATCGAAGAACCACCGGTATATTTGTACAACAACAATCAAACACTCTTGACTTCATACCTCGAATCTGCCGGTCTACCTGGTTTGGGAGTCATCCATACAAGTGAATTATCATATCTCTATGGTAACATCTCGATTTTCAACTTGACGGATCATACACCTGCTTTGGAAAATTATACATTTGCTCCCACGGCGCAGGATTATAAATTGGGGAGTAGAATTCCGGGGTCTTGGAGTGCTTTTGCGAGTTTGGAGTACCCCAGTGGAGGAAAGGATTCCCTGAGTGGGTGGACTAGTGCATTTCCCGAGGGTGAGAAGGGTGGGGGTGTTTTTAAGATTGGGGAGGGCAATGGTGTTATGGTGGGAAGTGAGGAGGAGAGGCTGGATGAGAGGTGTGGGTTGTTGAATAGTGAGGAGGTGGTTGCGCAACTTATGTATTAGATAATGTTTAATTATTCAAGATAAAGATTTTTCTAGGCGCTTTTGGGGCTATGCTCATCGTGACAGTGCTATTGGTTGATACTTGGTAGGAGTACTTGTAAGTCTGCAGTTGAACTCTCGCATATTACGCTAAACTGGCTACTTATTGTTAAGTCAGTGACAAAGTATCATTCATAAAACCTCTCCAGCTCACGGACTATGTAATTTCTCCGACCGCTTTAGAATCGCAATTCTAACTCTTCACTACATCTTGCCCATTAGTTACCGCCGTCTGATCTTTCCATGAATACTTTTCACAACCTCACTCTAACACCTTGACTCCAACCACGCAAACCACTTACTTTATTCTCTTCAGTACTCGCAGCCCAACACCATCACTACTTCACTACTCCTCCTCCTTTCTTCCCAATAATCAAGATCATCTCTATGCCGTACTTATTCAGCTTATCGGCAAACTTCCCCAACAAGACACAAACCACTAACCTAAGTCATTTTGAAAATCACATTCCAGAAATATCTTCAGTTCATTACCACTTCTCTCTTAATCTCAATAATTATCCCTCTTCTCTTTCTTAACTTATTCATCGCGTACTACAGCCTCTCTCCCAGACACTCAATATTTAAAGCCACCCAAGCGCCGTCCCTCTCCTTCTTTTTCAACCTCTGGAAGTTCTTCAGCCCTGCCTAACGATCCGCAAAAGCCTTCCACATAAGTAGCAGACCAAAAGGCACCCGAAAACACTTTCGAAACCATGAACAACTACGGCGGTGGACAGTTTAGTGGACAAGGTATAAATCAAGGTGGGTTTAGAAACAACCCTAGCTATGGAAACAACCCTGGTTATAGAAATGGTCCTAGTACTAGATATCAACAACCTAGCAACTTTCAAGGTCCTAATAATGGGCTTGGTGGTAACAATATGCCACCACCAGGAAACTTTGGAGGACCGATGGGTCAAGGAGACGGAGGTTTTAGTAACAATGGGTTTGGTGGTAGTATGCCTCCTCTACAAGGAAACAACTTTGGGCCTGCAGGCTTCAGACAAGGAAATGGAAACATGGATCAACCACCAGGAAACTTTGGCGGCGGGGGACAGATAGGAGGTGGTATAAACCCAGGAAACAATTTTAGGGGTGGTCAAACGATGGGACGAGGAAATGGGGGGTTTAGAGGAGGAAGGGTCCCAGAAAACAATCTTGGGGGCGGTGGCGACCGCGGTCGGGAAAGCTTTATAGGAGGTGAGAGTGATTTTGGAAACCGAGGAGGTGTGCATCACAGACACGGAGGCATGGGTGACGACAATGATCTTGAACTTATTGCCAAACTTCGACGTTGTATATTTTCAGGACATCCAGTGCACGTATCTGAACTCCACAGGGGAATTTTTCTCACTTCTCGTTTGCCATACTATCCTGTTCAGGATGAAATCGCTCGAGGACTGCTGCTGCCGCTTAGGGGCAGCATGGTTCAGTATACTCCACTGGCAGCTCATTTGGCACACCATCTGGCTTTTCATTAGGATTGAGGCACTGCCTATGACAACCAGATTTTAGATAGTTAGATTGATATTAAAGTACGAGAGCTAGATTCTAACGAGATACATACATATGATGCGAGGTTTGAGAAATAGAGTGAGAATGAGCAATATGGGGATTAAACTCGTCATACTTGGAGACTCGAAACGATGAAGCGAGAAATAATAGAGTACCTGGGCTTAGTACTTTACAGTGTACACTGAACCCTTTGACTGTGAAGTGCCCAAAATACAAGCTTCAAAGGCCAACCCAAGAATGCTAAAAAGCATTTTCAACTGAAACCCTCGACCCAAGATTTTACTAGAGTATCTGGAGTAGGCGGCCCACAAGTATATTAGCCTCTTCTAGTAGACAACCACCCCGCCTATAACCTCCTCGCTTTTAGTAAATTTGACACCTTCAAGAACAATTTCCCCGAAGGGCCACTTAAGAGAATGAATAAAAACTCTTAATTCGCTGTTCCGCATTCCTCAAACCATTTGCTTCTCGAATCCCAAGATGACTACCATGGTTCGTTAGGTGTTTTCCCATCAGTCTAAGGAGTTGTTCAATAACGTTGTTTTTATTGTTATCTGGAGAGTCAAAAAGCTTAACGAGGCAGCGGAGCTTAAATATTGCCTAAGTATTGGTACTAACTAACCCTAATTGAAGTATTGAAGTATTGAATGTAAGCTCTGGGGAACAATAGTCTGAGGGTATACCGAGATGTTTAGGCGGGTTGGATAAATCGTATGACTCGCCGAAGTCAATAATCCGTGGTTCTAACACCATCAATCCATCGTTCGCTCAGTGTGTCAAGGTCAGCCTGCCGCAAAAAGAGGTTGGCAGGGAGATAGGCTGAGTTGCAAATTAGCCCATGCCCAACACGAGATAGGTCATGAAATTTTACCACCGTGACCAATTCCATTTCGGTGAAGAAACTGAAACTGCAACCCGGTAACAACCTGTCGTGCAATACATCTTGCTGTTACTTTGCTAGCGTCCGAGGTTCTGTGTCCCCACCATAGTGTATCAACCCTAGGACCAAAAACTGGAAGAACTAGGCAGAGGTGGCGGTCGTTAGGGCCATCAATCCAGAAATGCTCCAAAGGTTGTGCTGTATGTTCCCCGCCAGGTTGAGTGATGTGATTGAGCAATCTCAATTCTGCGCAGTCAGCTTTAGACTCCTCGGCCGAAATGATTTTCAAAGCCATATAGCCATTTCTTTCCTAATCGCGACATAGCCAAACTGTAGCAGCCCCTCCTCCCAAGATTATGAATAACTCGATAGTGGTTCTCTCACCCAAGATGATCAATCTTCCGAGCTGGCAGTAAAGATTTACACCAGAGGTTCTCTTCTCAATCTAAACTAGATATGAAAACAGCGGCCACCTATTCTGCGGTATGATTTCGAAGGTCATTTCCTGAAGTCACGGGACACAAGAAAGTGAACTCTCAGTTGGAAACAGAAACTGACACCCATACGCAAATCATTCCAGCTAATCTGTTGTTGCGCTATCAGCAAATATCATCTTTTCAAATTCAAAAAAACATATTGGCGGTTTTCAAACTCCACGGTGACAGATCACTTGACCACCAGGGGGTGCAGGAATTCGTGACTGTATTCTATAATTATTTAAACTTCTTTAGAATGATAAACATATTAAAATCTTAATTATTGAAGCCTTTTAGGATAATAGAATCGATTTATCGAGTTTTAGATAAACAATAGAAGGAATAGTAGAGAGTTAGTTAACCATTCGCCAGTCACGAATTCCTACACCCCCTGGTGGACCAATGAGATAAGCCGGCAAGCAAAACCAGCATCATACAAATAGTTCAACTTGTCTTACTTTATCCGCAACATTGAAATACTTATTCTGGTTTTTATAGACTAAGCATTTGCTTGTTGAGTCTCCTCTCTTATAGCCCTTTTTAGTCGCTCTCATTCATGGGAAGACAGGTCATAGAGAGTAGATAGTTATATGCAACTAGATTTTATTCAACTACCCTAGTAAGAAAATTAAAGAGCTCTGCAGGTATTCTAGCACTTTGTTTTTTCCTGGTTCTTCTTTCGTTACAGTTATCATGGATATGTCCCTTGTGTTTATGATTCAAGCTTTTGTTGATCTGCACAACCTTGATATTTGCCTTGTATCTTTTCCCCATCATATATGAAGAAAAAGAAGACGTAGAGGTTTTCTAAAGACCTAGAAGCTTCCTTGCTTTCAAGTTGCCACGCACCCACAGATCCGTTTATTTACTCAAACGCGTTCGGGGCCTTTACAGTGAATATTTCGCTCTGGTTGCCCCGCGAAAACAGCACTGTGTAACTCTTCAACACGCGAGCTTATAACGCGTCTACCCAATCCAAGAAAGAAAATGTGGATACCCAGCGGCAGTTTGTTTATGCTGTGGGGCTTGCTAGCGTCAATTGAGTCTATAAATACCCGCTCTTTGAAGTCTTTCAGGTGGAAGACAGCAACCACGACAACCGCAGACTGTAAGCAAAACCAGCAAGCAACAGAACTGTACCTCCATCCACAACATAAGCAAGACATATTTAGGGACTGCCCACCCACATTTATCAACATCCACCATGGGTTTTGGAGACATTAAACTCACCAAGGACTCCTGGGTGAGAAAAGGCTCCAAGAGCACAAGTCACAGCAGAAGAGGTCTCAGTGCTGCCTCATCCACAAAGTCAGACAGTTCAAATCCTGCTTATCCAATATATAAGGAAACTCATTATTTTCATAGGTCTCACCGTACTAGTCAGACTCCTCAGCGGCTAAGCCACATCCGCTACAGCTCCCCTCCTGACCCCAGTGCCAAGCCAAGGCACCTAATACCTGCTAGTGTAGGCCCTTCAGTGGTAAGTCAAATTCTCAAAGTACCTTGTCCTTAAAATACTCCTTTATAAACACTGCAAGAGGCGAGGAACACTCTTCTTGTACACCACTTGAATATTTAGCAAGTAGATGAACTGACTGAGATCATGGGAAACAGGTGGAAGCCCCACCAAGTTACAGCAGCTTTTATACAACGGAGGCACATGGCAGTAACTCTCCTCTACCAAGTTATGCAAACAGCGCGGCAAATGAAACAATGGCCCACTACACCTCTCCTCGCCAACGCCAACCCCAACGAGGCCGACAAACTATGCCACCATGTCACAACAACCTGGCAAAAGATGATGGATACGACCTCAATCCAACTTCTCGAATCCAGAACGTCACCGAAGAGTACGATCTCATGCCAGAGAAAGCCGAGCCAGAATTCGAGGAGGACGAGGAACTCCAACAAGAGATTCTAGCTCACTTCAATTCCGTGCATGCCAAGAAACTCCAAAATGAGCGAAAGGCTGTTGAGGAAGACGAGGAAACCCAGCAGGGAGAGTATGCACGCTTGAATTCGCTGCATACCGCAAAACTAGAGGAAGAACGGAGAGCCGCCGAGCTTCAACGACAACTGGGCTCCGTGGACCGAGGACAATCAGATCAAAGCAAAAGTAAGTTCGATTGCTTGTGGGTTGCGGATCTGAAGCAAGAATGCAAAGATCGTGATCTCAACCGTAAAGGCAATAGAAGAGCGCTGATACAGCGATTAGAAGACTACGAGAGTACGCCCTCCTTCATACTCCGCGGGCAAGTTCATAAGAACTGCCAGAGAGGATACGCCAGTGGATTTAACAACATCATAGAATTCATCCGCAAGCCGGTCATCAAACGTGTACGAAAGGTTCCGACAACCACTGGAGCTCAAGCGACGGGGGAGCAATTTCAGGATGCAATGTCTCGTTTGGCACTGGTTACCACAGAAGACATTACTGAAAATTCTTGGGCCGACGGGGACAGAAGCCCCAGGAGAGCAGAGTTACCAGCAGATCCATTCGTTGATTACCGTTCATCTAGTCCTGGACCACATGAGCTACCAGCCCAGGTGGTTAGGCACAAGCTAGAACGAAACGGTAACTCCCTCCAAGGCGATCGAGAAAGATTCAGACTAGCGGAACACGAAGATGCTCAGCTCAGAAGTCGATTGAGATTTTCCTCGCGTAACTCAAGTTCGTCTTCGTCAAGAAGTGACTTTTGGTCAGCTGATGGAAGAGCTCATGCAGGTGGTGTTGATTCTCGCCAGTCACCACCCACATCGGGCAACTCGAGTGAACGTGAAAACATTTCTCCCACAGAAGAGACGTTTGCCAATGATCCGCCGGGCGGGGGTGATTGGTCGATATATCCAGACCGGATTCCATCAAGAGCCCATCCTTATCCACGGGAAGTTCGCCCAGGTCCTCATTCAAGAGCAGGTTCAGACCACGAGTCTCATCATCGACGACAGTCTTTCATAGATGGCCAGGATGCCATGGTTCTTGCACAGGAAATCGGGCGCGAACGCCCGCGTGCTAACCAGGAGATGGCACCATACACCCGTGGGCCACTGGACCCATACGATCAGTATGTTTCGGCGTTGAGAGAGGAAATTCTTCCACATCGAACCCGGTCGACTCGGCACGAAAATCAAGGGGAAACTCAACAAGTCAGCACGCGTTCCCAAGATGAATTCTGGGAGCAGGAGCCAGAGGTCGCACCACGACGAATTCAGGCTCATAGAACTCAATATGAGGACCTCGAGTCAACCCCGCGACAAAGTGCCAGAACACCTTCTCGAGGGCATTACCAGGACGATGAAGCAGCTACTCCACCACGACGAAGCCATGTTCAGCATCAAACTCAATATCGGGACGATGACCGCGAGTCAACCCCTCGAGCCACCTCGCGGGCGCGATCTCCAGAGCAAGAACTGACTCCCAGACGCCGAATAGAGGAAGGTGTTCGATATGTCATTCCACAACGAAAGCCATCTCCTGCACGACCAATTGGAGAACCAGTGCAACATGCTCGAGGGAGAGATCCAGTGTTTTAGCTTTCCCCGCCTTAGTCAGCCTAGCACTCTAGAGAGGATAGGCTACCCCTCTCTATTAGGAAAGGAGAGGATAGGCTAATTTCACTTATAGGCTAGGCTAAATTAGGTAGGAGAGATGCTAAATTTAGATAGGAGAGGTAAGGAAGACTAAAAGAGGGGGCTAGGTAAGAAGAGGTACTAGAGAGAATAGAATAGAATAGAAAGTATAAGTAAAAAACATTAAAATAAGTAAAAAGTAATAAAAAGTACTAATATTATAAACTACTTTAAGAAGTATTAAAAATAATAATATTATTAAAGCTACTAAAAGACGAGATATTATACTTAAATTATAGTATTATCTTAGTAGATTAGTAATAACTTAATTCTCTTTATTCTATTACTTACTTTCTAAGTCCTTTTCTCTCTACTTCTCTTATAACTTTTAGTCTATAATAATCTATACTTAGAAGTACTAAGTTACCTCTATTATATTAGGTTAAAAGCGATTCCTTTACTCTATAATAAGTAGTTTAGTTTAAGAGAATACTCTCTTATAATTACTACTTATTATAGGAATTAAGACTATATCTAATCCTAATTAAGTAAGACGATATATAGCTTTTAACTTAAGTATATAATACTAGTATTAAGATAAACTTTTATATATATTAAGGTAGAAGAGCTTTTAATAGAACTATGTATTAAGAGAATTATCTTCTATAAAGTTATATATTATAACTATTAGTATAACTTATAGTTATAAAAGCGATATAAAAAGAGTTATATTATCGTTCGTATATACTAAGTAAAGCTAGCTACGATGCCTACTTAAGTAGCTCTTAAGCGAGAAGCATATATACCTACGTATACTAATCTAAATCGCTATTTACTCTTAAATATATACTAATACTAGTACTTCTTTAAAACAACAGAAGTTAGTACTCTAAAAATTATTAAAATTCTCTATCTAACTAATCACAGCCCTCTATCTATTATCTTCAACTAAATAAGAGCCCTTATTATCTCTTACTCTATTCTATATATATTAACCTAGATTAAAGTATATATTTCTTTATATTAGTAGGCCTTTACTAGGATCGTCCTATCGCCGATTATACTCTAGACGTTTAGTAGGAATATCAAAGTCATCACTATTATCGCTTAAATTAGAGATAAAGGTTTCGAACTCTTAGAATAATACTTCGAAGTCGCTTAGAGGCCTCGGAAGCTTTCAGAGTTAGCCACGTCCGCGCCTTTAGAGCGGTTCTGAAAGAGGTTCTAGGATATTAGCGTCTTAATAAACTTCTAAATAACTCTAGAGCGGTTCTGAAAGAGGTTCTAGGATATCGGCGTCTTAATAAACTTCTAAATAACTCTAGAGCGGTTCTAAAAAGAGTTCTAGGATATCAGCGTTCTAATAAATTTCTAAATAACTCTAGAGCGGTTCTAAAAGAGGTTCTAGGATATCGGCGTCTTAATAAACTTCTAAATAACCCTAGAGCGGTTCTAAAAGGGGTTCTAGGATATCAGCGTTCTAATAAATTTCTAAATAACGAAGTCGATATTAATATTAAACAAAAGCTCTCTCTTTTTCATAAGTTTATAGTATTAGATTATTCGTTAGATTATTCGTCAGATTATTTAACAGTGCTATCCTAGAAATTCCTTTATTCGCTAGTACTATTCTAAAAGTTTTAGAAGTTTCGAAAAAGTATAGCTTTATAACTATAGGTTAAAACTTTATAGGACCGCCTAGTAGTACTACGATATAGTTCTTATTCTTAACTCCGTTATCTTCGTTATCTTAAGTTTAGATAACATATAATAAACCTAGGTTAGCGAGGGGATTATCGAAGTTATTAGTAATAGCATCGTTATTAAAAGAGGTATAGTTATCTTCTAGTAGACCTAGAGGTTAGATTAGAGGTTAAGTAGTATATAATAGACTAAGGTCGGCAAGACTATCGAAGTTATTACTAGTAATATCTAAGAAGGCTAGATATTATTATTACTATAGTTTTTATTATCTTTTAACGTATATCTTTATATATTTATAACAAGATCTAAAGGTCTTAGTACTAGCTCTCTTAGCTACTATAGCTTTTAATATTTCTTTATTCGACTACTTAGTTTAGTTAACCTTAGTAGCGGTGTTATATAGTACCTAAGATATAAGCATTTTATATCTATCCGTCTTAATCTATATACCTCTTCTATAAAGCGTCTATTATAACTTAGTAGTAGTAGACTAGTAGACTTTAACGAAGTTATCTTAGTCCTATTCTTTAAAGTCTACTTAAAATTCGTTCTAAAGAAGAAGGTCTTTATTCTCTTCTTTAGTATACTTCTCTTCTTATTTAGTAGTATACTACGTCTCCTCTATCGATATATCTACTATATTATTATTATTTAAAGTAGTAGATGTTATTAAAAAGTCGTTATTAGGTTTTAAGTAAACAAGTGTCTTAGAGAGTATAAATTATCTTAGAGAGAGGTAGAAGGTCGAGGTTTATAATTAGTACTTTCTATTTTAAGAAGCGTTTATATTTTATTAAAACGATACTACTAGTCTTATATTTAGTAGGCGTTTAAGAGGTCTCTTAGAGGTTAAGTCTTAGAGAGTATAAATTATCTCAGTAGATAAAAGAAGATTAGTAAGAGGTTAATATTCGTAATCGGCGCTTCCTATCTTAAGAAGCGTTTATAGTTTATTAAGTATTAGTACTAACGATTTTATATATAGTAGGCGTTCGAGAGGTCTCTTTAGAGAGAGGTAGGAGGTCTCTCGAAGGTCTATAGAGAGTCGGTAGAAGGTTAGTATTTATAATCGGTGTTTCTTATATTAAGAAGTATTTACTATTTATTGAAAATTATAGTAGAAGGAGTTACGATTAGAGAAGGGGAGTCTACTAGTAATATTAAGTTTACTTTTATATAAGTATATCTATAGTAGAAATATACGAAGTAACTAAGTATCTAATCTATACGTCTACTAATTAGTATTAGTATAACTTATAGTTATAAAAGCGATATAAAAAGAGTTATATTATCGTTTGTATATACTAAGTAAAGCTAGCTACGATGCCTACTTAAGTAGCTCTTAAGCGAGAAGCACGTGTATCTACGTATACTAATCCGAATCGCTATTTACTCTTAAATATATACTAATAATAACTATATCTATATCTCTTTTAAAGTTATCTAGTAACCGAGCCCTTTTATCTCTAGTATTATTATCTTAAGATATTATAAGATCTTTATATTCTACTTAAACCTCTCTAATATATCTATTAGCTTATAATACTTATAAATCTAGATAGTTTATATCTTTCTACTAACTTATATCTCTTTACTTATATTAAAACTACTTAAACTTTATCTTAAGAGTAATTATAATTAAAGTATAATATACTAGAGTATTCTTAGTCTTAAAGAAGTATTTATTAATCTTTATCTAGTAATTATTAGAGTACTAGTAGATATAATCTTTATTATCTTATATTCTAAATTTATCTTATATATTATATATATACTCTACTAATCTATTTAAAGTAATAAGATAATTAGAAGCTATATCTTAATTAGTAGACTATTTAGTACTCTATATATATATTATATAGTTATAAAAAGGCTTTAGAATTTATATAACTTTTTTAAAAGTATTTTAATTACTAGAGATAAGAATATTATAAGATAATTAAGTATTATAATTATCTTATTATTATTTAGCTTAGGTAGCTTTTACTTTATAATTACTCTTATAGATAGTACTAGAGTTATATAAGTAAAATAAGTCGATTTAACTCTATACTTATAAGATATATTAGATTATAGAATAGAGAGAATTCTACTAAGTAGTATTATAATAGCACGAAATATATATAACTATAGTAGAGGCATATAGGAGTGCGTATAGTAGAATAACGTATGTAGATACTAGGCTCTAATATAGAAGAAAATAATAACTATCTCTCTACTATACTAAATATAAACGTCTATATATAAGAAGGTTAGAAGCTTTTAAGTTCTAATAATAATAATAACTAAGTCTTGTCTAATATAGCTAATACTAAATAATAAGAGCTAAAAAGCTAAATATATAACCTCTAATTCTTCGGAAAGCTAAATATATAATATCTAAACCTTAATCTCTTCTATATATAAATATCAGATATTAATACCTTTAGCACTTCGCTTATATAAGTATTAGTTATTTGTAATCTCAGCTCTAGGGGTATTAGAGGTATTAGTACTACTTAGAGGTATTAGTAGTTTCACGAATGCCGACAATTCAGGATAGTGCTATTATATAATAATCTAGAATAGTATACTATTATATTCCCTCTCCTTTAAAAAGACTCGTCCCGAGTCTTCGGTTGTCGATTAGTATAGTATTAGGTTAATTAGAGTATTATTTATCTTTTTATTATAAAGAATATAACTTTATCTTACTATTATAGTATCTAGTAGTCGAGGTAGGGTTAGTAGCTAGTAGTATTGTTATTTAAGAGCTAATCGCTTTTTATTTACTACTATATACTATATAATAATAGGATATGAATAGAAAAGAGGCTAATTATTAGCTATTAAGTAGAGAGTAGTATACTACTATAAAGTTATTATATTCTTACTATTATTATATATTATAATAGTAATTATTAAGTAATAAATAATAATTATAAAGTAATAGCTATTATTATAAGTAGTATATTAATAGACGACTTTTCTCTGATTCTAACTTCTCTTTTTCTTTTCTTTTCATCTAAATAATATATAAATAGTAAGAATACCTTCTAATTAGGTATATCCTTATATACTAACTTATCTCCTAGAATATATATACTATATATATATATATAAAAGTAAGTTCTTCTCTTCTTAATCAGACCTAATTTAGAGCTAATCTGATATAGCAAAATGCCTCTTCTATGTCCTCCTAGTATACTACTAGCTACTTACCGAGTCTACTATATTTAGTACCTTTAGATAAAATCTTAGAATAGAGATTATATATATGCTTTTAAGAAGCTAAAGTTAAAGAAGTATAGGTACTACGTAGAGTAGAATACTATATATATCTTAGTAAGTTTAATTCTAAATATATACTAAATCTATTCTAACTTAGGTAGTTACTATAGTTTATTAAGAAGGAGTTTAATAAGCTTTAAAGTAAAGAGGAGAAAGAGGAGGTTAAGAAGGCTATAAAGGCCTTAGATAAGGTATTAGTTATTACTAGTATAGAGGTACTAAAAAATAGCTTAGAGATATAGTTTACTCTCCTAGAAGAGACTCGAGCGCTTCGTACTAAGGTTACTATAAGTACCCCTTACTTATTAGAGGGGTTTTAGTTACTAATATTTAATAGTCCTTATACTATGCTATAGAGAGTAAGACCTTTGTCTAAACCTAGGTTTAGGTTCTCTTCGAGGCCTATCTAAAGAGTTTATAGGCGTCTTCCTCGAAGCTAGTTATAAGAGGTTATTAAGATAAGAAGCGTACTTATAAGGAGGAGGTAGTAGAGGAAGAGCCGATTTAGGCTTCTTACGCTTAGGAGGATAGAGAGGAGGATAATAAGTTAGAGGAAGGAGAGGCTATAACCTAGAGAGAGTTAGTAGGCTCTATTTTAGTAGTAACTTAGTCTTAGTTCTTTACTTTATTAACTTTAAACATTCCTACTAGTTAGTGTTTTATCTTAGGTTTTTATTATAAGTTTCTTATTAAGAGTAATTAGAATTAGAGGGTATTTAATAGAGTTTTATAAATTAACTCTTTTACCTAATTCTTATCTAATTCTTATATATTAAGCTATTTAGAGAGGTGTTAGAGTAGTCCTAGCTCTATAAAAGTCTCTTAGACAATGTAGTAAACCCTAAAAATTATCTATAAGATACTAAGTAGGATCTAAATAGTATCTAACCTAGTTCGTAGATGCTTATAAAAGAGACTTCGTTTCTAATCCTTTAATATTAAAGTATAAGTATTCGCGTTTGCTAAAAGAGTATAGTCTGATCCTATCTAGTAGGTTAGAAAAAGTTTAAAAATTTAAAAGTTTAAAGTAAAATCAGAAAAAGTTTAAAGCGGAGTTGAAGGTAAATATTAAGAGGTAATATTATAGATAATAGTAATAACTTAGTTAAGAGCTTACTTCGAGAGCGTACTAATTCGTATCTGATTCAAATTCAAATAAAACATCTAATATACTAGATATAAAAGAAAGTAAGAAAGTAATAACTATAAGACTCTTATTAGAGTTAGTTAGGTTTCGACTAGTTAAAGGCGAAGTTATTACTAAATGTTTATTGAATTGTCTAAGTATCTAAGAATAATAAAAGAGGTGGTTTCGGCTAGTTAAAACAAAAGAGTTATTACTAAATATTATTAAAGTTTAAAATTGTTATCTAAAGTCTAGGATAATAAGAGGAGAGGTAGATTTAGCTAGTTAAAGGCGAAGTTTATTACTAAATATTAAAAATGCTATCTAAAGTTTAAGATAATAAAAGGTATAGTTTTAGTTAGTTAAAAGCGAAGTTATAGCTAAATTATTAAAGTTGAAATTATTATCTAAGTATCTAGGGATAATAAAGAGACAGTTATAGATATAGTAGTATCTAAGTTTAGATATCTAGTTATATAAAACTATATTACTTAGGCTTATAAGCTGCCTTATTCTCTTTAGTAATTTAGGTCTAAATTAGAGTACTTAAGGACTTATTTAAAATCGTCTTCTAATTCTAATTCTACTTTAGAAATAATAAGGAAAAAGTTTAAAGTAAAATTATAAAAGTTTAAAGTAGATTAGATAGTACTTAGTCGAGAAATAGTAATAACTTAGTTAAGAGTTTACTTCTTTATTTTATCTTAATAGAAAGCGTATTTTAACTAACTTATATCTACTTTAAAAAGTTTAAATAAAAAAAAGGAACTTCTAGCCTAGCTAGAAAAGTAAGAAAGACTCTATACTAGAGTTAGTAGAGTTTTAGCTAGTTAAAGGAGTTTAATACCAAAGTTGTTATATTACCTTATTCCCTTTAAGGTACTTAAGAACTTAAACATCTTCTAATTTTAAATTCTACTTCTAAAGTAGAGGACGATTTACTATCGTATTATAGAGAGTTTAAGGCTAAATTAGATAAGAAGAGGGTAATTTAAACTATAGTATTAATATCTTATAACTTAGCGTTTTAGTAGGTCTTCTTATTTATAGCTAAAAGATTATTCACTATCTTAGTAAAGTTATAATTCTAGTATCTCTTAAGAGTAGTAGAGGCGTTTTAGAGCTAAAGTATAATCTTATTTTATTCTATATATAAAAGAACCTTTCTAATTCTAGTATCTATTTAAGTATAGCTATACTTGAAAAGTAACCTTTTAAAGTTAGTAAAAGTTTCTTTAGTATATTCTTCTTCTAATTCTACTTTCTTCTCTTTTAACTTCTATCTCTTTTAACCTTTATACTAGTAGAGACTTAGTCTATAACTGTAGTCTTTTTAAATATCTACTAGTAGAGGTATTTTTAAAGGAAAAGTTTAGAGTAGAGTTAGATAATATTTAGTCGAGAAATAGTAATAACTTAGTTAAGAGCTTACTTCTAAGTTTTATCCTAATAGAAAGTGTATTTTAACTGATTTATATCTAATTCAAGGTTTAAGAAGTAGTATAAAGTTTATTAGAAGTAGAGGCTTATAAGTAAAGAAGGTCTAAATATAGGTTTTAAAAAGCAAAAGAGGGTTTAAACAAAGGTTTAAAAGAGAGTTAGATTAGTAAGAGTTTAGAGATAGAGTGTTTATTAACTTTATAGTTTACTTATAATTATATCTATCTTATTTAACTAATTATTTTATTCTTTATTTTTATACTACTATCTCGTTAATATATTATCTATATCTAAGAAGTCTTACTTATTATTTTATTAAGATCTTCTAAGTCTTAGTATATAGTTATAGATTAGAGAGGGTTTAGAGAGTCTTTTAAAAAGAGGGGTAGCTCTAGAAGAGGGTTATTAGAAGGTATTAGAGGCAGCTACCTATAGCTGAAAGGGGTATGAATTTAGGCTTAGAAGTAGAAGAGAGTTCGATTAAGAGTTTAAAAGAGGATTAAATTAGAGAGGGTTAGAATACGAAGTGTTTTATTAACTTTAAATTATAAGCTTACTTATCTGTCTTTCTAGCTTAGCTAGCTAATTCCTTATTTCTTAATTCTCTATTTTTAAAGCTTATATAACTAACTATATCTAGTCTATATTTAAGAAGTCTTACTAGTCTCTTTAACTATTATTTTATTAGGATCTTCTTAATCTTAGTATACAAGTGCTATTTAGACGGTTTTTGAAAAGGGAAGTAGCCTTAGAAAGGCGTTTAACGCCTTATAGTAGAACTAGGTTCGACATTTTAAAGATACTAATTTAGAGGGAGGGGTAAGATTAGATTTAGAAGCCTTTTAAATAACTATTATAAGTCGACTTATTTACTAAATCTAGGGTTATTAGAACTCTTAGGAAATACTTAGTATATTCTAATCTCTTAATATATACTAAAACACGATTTATACTAGCTATCTATATAGATAATAAACCCTGCTATTACTAGCTATCTAGGTAGTCTCTAATTACCTAGCTATTTAAGAATATTATTATAATATTCTAAATTAAGAGTAAATCGACTTCTAAATAAAGAGTAGCGATAAGCTCGAAGGAGATATTATTAAGGCTATTACTAGCGAAGAACAGTTATTATTTTTATATAATAGTATAAAATATATATAACTACAGTAGAGGTATATAGAAGTACATATAGTAGAATAACGTATATAGATACTAGGCTCTAATATAAAAGAAAATAATAACTATCTCTCTACTATACTAAACATAAACGTCTATATATAAGAAGGTTAGAAGCTTCTAAGTTCTAATAATAATAATAACTAAGCTCTATCTAATATAGCTAATACTAAATAATAAGAGCTGAAAAGCTAAATATATAACCTCTAATTCTTTAGAAAGCTAAATATATAATATCTAAACCTTAATCTCTTCTATATATAAATATTAGATATTAATACCTTTAGCACTTTACTTATATAAGTATTAGTTATTCGTAATCTCGGCCTTAGAGGTATTAGAGGTATTAGTACTACTTAGAGGTATTAGCAGTTTTACGAATGCTAATAATTTAGAATAGTGCTATTATATAATAATCTAGGATAGTATACTATTATAAGTATTATCTCTTATTAATTATAAGTAATTATAAGACTCTTTAAAAGCTATAGAATTATTCTCTATAGCTTAGAATTATTAGTACTATTAAAGTAATCCTATAATATAATAAATAATATTATAAAGCTTACTAATAAAGCTATGCTTTTACTAGATATTTAGCTTCTTAATTAAATTAGAATTTAATCTAGTACTATCGCTTTCTACTTTAAAAGTATTAAATTTAGCTTTATAAAAGAAGGCTTTTACTTTAAGATTTATAATATATTTAAGGTATTATAAACGTTATACTTTTTATTATTTAAGAGTAAGATAAGATAAGAACCTTTTAGTAATAATATCTAGATAGATATTATTATTTAATATATTATTAGTTATAAACTAGCCTACTTTATACTCTATATTATACTTCTTAATAACCTATATAACTAACTCTACTTAATTCTCTCCTATATAAGCGCTTTTAAGTTATTAGATTATAATAAGAGTCTAAAAGTAATACCTAAAGTTAGCTAGAAAGTACTAACTTTTAAAGCTTAGAAGTCTATAAAACTAAGACTTTCTAGTTAAGCTTAGAGTTTATTTTCTTAACAACTACTATACTTATTTATAATGTTTTTATATTATTAAATAGCCCTAGTTTAAAGCTATTTAGAAGTATAAAAATATTATAAAGAAGTGTAGTAGTTATTAAGAAAATAAACTATTAGTTTTAAACTAGTTTATAATATTTTAAGAATACTAAGACCTATTATCTAGCTAGAATTAGAGCTTATATACGCTCTAATATCTTAGACTTAAGCTATACTATATAATTAAAATCAAATTAATAATACTATTAAAGTAATAACTTTTTAAATATTTAAGTAGTATATTATAAGAGCTACTTAAATATCTAAAAAGGAATTAAATTAGTATAGTAGATAATAAGAAAATAATATTAATAGAAGAGATAGGCTTATATATATAAGACTAGGAATAATACTACTTACTAACTAGTTTCTTCTACTCTTATTAATATAGTATACTACTACTTCTATTAGTATAAGATAATTAAATAACGTTTAGAGATTAAAAAAGAAGTATATCTTACTAATTACTTAGTATAAGTCCTCTTTTATATACTACTTTTAATACTTAAATATATTAATAATCCACTCTTATATTATACTAGAAAAGCTAGAAAATAACTTATAAATAAAAGAGTATATAGTCTAAAGAAGCTCTATAAATATACTACTAATAATAATAGATATTAATAATTAGTAGACTATAATCTAGGTAATTAGTATATTCTTAAAAGGTTCGAATTTAATAGCTAAGACGAGATTTACTACTCTCTTCTTCTCTCTATAGATTATTATATTTATAATATTATTAATAGTCTCCTCTTTTATTAAATACTCTTATAGAGTCTTTCTATTATTCTTTATAATACTATATTTAATTTAAAGATATATTACTTTATTCTCTAAATTTACTATAAGATACTAAACCTTAGAGTACTAAATATATCTCTAGAAGCGTCTATTATACTAGTATTAGCTCTTAGAGTTAGAATCTTAAAGTTATTAGTATATTAATTATAAATACTCTCTCTTAAAGGTTTAAACTAATCTTTACTTATATAGATTAATTCTAAAGTATATTTCTAGTACTATATACTCTTCTTTGACTTTTTAAGTCTATATAGATTATACTTAATATAGTAGAAGTAACCTCTCTTCTCTTAATACTTTTTAGAGATTTAAGCTAATATAAGCTTAAATATAGTATTATCTATCACTACTTTAAGTACGTATATTAATAGTACTTCCTATCTAAAGAGTATAGGTGTTTCACTAGATATCGCTATTATAAGATTAGATTTACTATTATTAATAATAATCGCTTTAAATAATTAAGAAGAAGAAGAGGTAGATTAAGAAGAGGTAGATTAAGAAGGAGTAGACTAAGAGAGAGTAGGTATTTAAATACTAGCTAGGCTAGAACGTCTACAAAAAAAAGAGTAGTTTATATTAATAATAATTAAGATAATAAATAATAAGAGAAGTAATATATAATATATATATCTTATATTATTATATAACGTAGGTATTAGAAAGTATAATTAATATTATTAATATATCGTCTAAAAACTAGTTAAGACTTAAATATAAATAGAAGTAAATAGTACTAAATTAAGTGCTTTACTAGATACTTAATTTACTATAGTAAAACCCCTATTTTTAAGTACTAATTAGAGACTAATATTATATACTTTTCTTAGATAGTATCACTTCTACTAAATCTACTAATAATACTATAAATAATATATTTAAGGCTAGTATATACCCTACCTAGCCTCCTCTATAAGCTAGGAAAGGCTACTCTAATACCTTAGATAAGAAAGAATAGGCAGAACAAATTTTAGAATAGGATTAGAGTAGCTAGGAGAAGTAATATATTAGGATAGGATTAGGCAAGATAGCCTTAAAATAGAGGTAAGAAGGAGAAGGATCGTTAAGGAAGGATAGGATAACAGATTAGGCAGGGAAACCCAAAACACTGGAGAGATCGAAGTGCAGAACGACACGTGCACTTTCTTCGTGGTAAACAGCCCCCACGGCGAAGGGTCGACGAGCACCACCAGAGAAAGAAGATGACGATTCTTTCAGCGATCGCTACGGAAGCGCAGGCTCTCACTCGAGTAGGGGATACGACAGATCCTCTGAACGAGAGCAACGAGTGCCTGGGACGTATCCCCAAACACCTCAGAGGGACACTCGCAATGCTCGTGATGAACAGTCCGATCACTATAGAGCTGCTGAGCCTTTGCGACGACCGAGAGGTCAAGAATACAGCCCTCGGTCACCAACCTGCGAATCGGTGGGAGATGAAGGCGATTGGCCACGGACCACGGTGGTATGAGGATTGAGGAGGGCATTGACAAAAAGAATCTAGGAGAGAGGAGGATTAGACATAGAGTAGATAAGTAAATAGAAGCAGTCACTGGATTTGCGTTGAGCTGATGTGATGTGAGGTGACGTCCAGAAGTTGGTGAGGTTTGAAAAGGCTTGGATTCAGTGACAAAAGCAGCGCCCCAGATTACAGTGCCGCTTTTGCCACCTTGAAGTGAGGCTGTCGAAGCTCACAATCCCGCCTTTTCTTGAACAAAACCCACCAAATGGCGACATCTGCTATCGACCACCCGAAGAGAATTCGCATCCCTCCCGTCTTCCGCTCCAATCCTCCAATCTCGAGAATAACGGGTGCTGGGTAACTGGGCTAGCAATTCATGGGCAAGGGAGCGAATTGAATGTTTCATGGCAGATTCGAGCTCCGCGTAGACGTGCTACTGCTGCTGCAATGGCCAAATAGTTGGCAATTGGGAAGGGGGAATACGAGTCCCAGAAACCAAGAAGCCCACAACACCCACGAAGCTCCAAAACGAAACCCGACGAGAAAACCGCATCCTAGAACCCAGCAGCTTCGCTAGGCAGAAGTCCCGAAGCAGAATTCCAAGAACATATTCTCGAAAATTGTCGAAATCAATCCCCCATGAGTAGGCCCAGAAGAACGAACGAAGTCTTTGAAACTCGAAGGGGGAGAAGATGAGAGGCCATACCCCATTGGAGATGAATACTAGAGTATGAGCAACACTGGCATGCCAAATTGGTACCATTAAATGATCTCAATTGTTGGAGGGCTTGTCAAAGGCTCTTGATATTTCCCCCCGACGTGGTAGTTCCACTTGTCATCAGAAGCCTTCCAAAGTAGCACTGAGACCTGCATTTCCTTATTCAAGGCTTCTTGAAGGCAAATACTCTGTTGTGTGTTTTCAATTATCCCCTTTGGTTTGCTCCTCTTTTACTATTGGCACCCATCGTGCCAATGAGTCTTGCTGATGCCGAAGCTTTTCGCCTTCTACGACTGTCTGCCTAACATGTTCCCAATTGCGATCGGTTGCTTATTTTTATTGTGGGAAAATCTATATCTGCATGCGACCTAGGGCTTCAAAGACTAGTTGCTGACGTGAGCGCGTTATACCAAAAGTTAAAGTCGAGATGCCGACCAGTCACACGGGGAATTTACTAGCGCTTAGTCCAAGCGGGCTTCCTACGTGAAACCCCCTCTCATATGCGAAGAGTACTCAACCAAACTTGGACATCGCAACTCTATCAATTGAAATTCTCCTTTACACATTTTCCTCCCAATTTTCAAAATGTCCTGTCCAGATTGTTTTCGTGGAGGTGTCTCAACTAGTCACCCAACTGGCGAAGAAACAACAATCCATGGCCTTCCCACCTACGTTGCGACTCCTGCAGAAGGAGTTACACCCAAAGGAATTGTGGTCATTATCACGGACGCTTTCGGCTGGAAATTCGTCAATAACAGAGTATTAGCCGATCACTACGCAAAAAGAGGAGGCTTCCTAGTCTATTGTCCAGATTTCATGAATGGTAAGTTTCATAGAACTTTAAATCCAGGCATGTGATATATACTAAAACTTCACAGGAAACGCAATGCACCACGATGTTCTAGCACACATGGACAACATCATGAAACCCAGTCCCTGGCTCACAACAATATTCTACAAACCCCTATACGTTTTCCAAACAATAAGCGCTTTCGTCCCCTGGAAAATCAAAACCCGGATCGCAGTAACTCAACAACCAGTATTCTCATTCTTCCAAGCCCTCCGCACCTCACCTCCCCCCTTCCCAACTACCGACCTCAAAATCGCAGCAGCAGGTTTCTGTTGGGGCGGAAAACACACCATTCTCCTCGCCCAAGATCTCCCCTCTTCACGAGTTGCACGTCATGAATCCCAAACGCCTGAGAGATTGATAGATTGCGCTTTTACAGCTCATCCATCGTTTATCGAGGTTCCTGGTGATATTGAGGCTATTTCCGTTCCTACGAGTGTGGTGGTTGGAGATGTGGATATTCAAATGAAGGAGCCAATGGCGAGGGAAATGAAGGCGATTCTTGACAAGAAAGAGGGGAATCATGAGGTCGTTATTTTGGAGGGGGCGAAGCATGGGTTTGCTGTTCGGACGCATCCTGATGATAAACATGAGATGGAGTGTGCGGAGACGGCTGAGAGGCAGGCTGTTGAGTGGATTGGGAGGTGGTTTAGTTGACGGGTGGTGCGCTGGACGGGCGATGAACATTGAAATATCGTTAATTGAATTCCATAGTCTTAAGAGCATCAATAAGATGAAATGAATGTGCAGCGCACATATCGTAATTTTTCATGTTTGTGTCACTGCTGTTATTGGGTTACCTGGGAATGGTTGGATTACCTACTGATCAAATGACTTGGAAAAACTGTACTATTCGTGGGTTACCTGTAGATAGCCAGCTTTTCAAATCACGCAGTTGGTAGGTTACCTACCAATAGCCGACCTTATCGAACGGTGCTATTCATAGGTTACCTGCAAATCGCTTACGTTCCTAAAATGTGCTATTCGCAGGTTACCAGTGAGTAGCTCGCATTCTAAAAACTTGCTATTCATAGGTTACGTGGAAATATATTATCTTCTTGAGCAGTGCTATTCATAGTTTACCTGTGAATAGCCGAAAGGGGGCTACTCGTAGGTTACCTACAAATAGCAAAGATCTCTCAGATCATGCTATCAGTTGACCACCAACCGAGAGCTTATCTTTGAACTCGTTCATCATTTATTAACAATGCTTCCTTTATCATTTATTATCCTCGAAGGCCGGGAGCGCATAGGTAATTCTTCAAAATACGAAATCTACGCCCAAGTCACTTCACCTACTACTGATAACCCGACATACTTTAGAATTCAGTACTAAAGAAGTTTAAATATATTCCTCTCTAGTAACAGCAACAAGCAATCGCCGATAAGCACTGGTTTCAGGCACTTATCAAAGTACCGCCACAATCGGGCTATTTATATAACCACCAGGGGGTGCAGGAATTCGTGATTAGCGAATAGTTAACTAACTCTCTACTATTCCTTCTATTATTTATCTAAAACTCGATAAATCGATTCTTTTATTCTAAAAGGCTTAAATAATTAATATTTTAATATATTTATTATTCTAAAGAAGTTAGAATAATTGTAGAAGTATAAGTACTTTGAGAATATAGTCACGAATTCCTACACCCCCTAGTGAACGTTTATAAGTAGTAGAGCTATTATAAAGTCTAAAAGAGAAGACTCTATATTTATATATACTATACCTAGTATACTTATAACACTCTTCATCTTTTCCAATATAAGAAATAATTAGATTAGATTAGATTAATAGCTATTAATCTAATCTAATCACGTTACTCAGATTAATAATTGATTAATTGAATAATATAGCACGTAACCGGCTCGAGGAAGTCGGAGAACTGTCCGATGGATCGGTATAGCGTCGGAGTAGCGTCCTAGTATGCCGGGAGCTTAAGCGAGACCTCCTAAGTAGCCTTTTTACTACGTAACTTCTTTATTTTAAGCCTTAATAAATTAGCTTATAATTACTTACTAGTCAATATGTATTACTAATATATATAAATACTAGTTTTAATCTTTATAAGCTTTATAAGCCTTATAAATAACTAGAAACTACTTAATTTATAAGTAAATTCTAGACTTTTAATGTGATAGCACGCTATCCTGAATTGCCGGTATTCGTGAAACTGCCGATACCCCTGTGCCGAGATTACGAATGACCGATACTTATACGACCGAAGGTGCCGAAGGTATTCATCTTTTAGTTATGTATAGAAGGGATTAATATTATATATTTAGCTTTTCAGCTCTTATTGTTTAGTATTGGCTATATTAGGCAGGACTCGGTTATCATTGTTATCGGACCTTAGTAGTGTCCGACCTCCTATATTTAGATACTTATATTCGGTATAGAAGAGGGACAGTTTTTCCTTTTCTTCTGTACCAGAGCCTAGTATTTACACATGTTATTCTGCCTCGAACGCACTCCCATATGCCTCTTCAGTAGTAGTGTTGTATTTCGTGCCGTTACATTTAAGGCTATTACTAGCTTAAAAAGCTAGGGTTTCTAGAAAGTAGAAGAGATAGAGGAAGAAAGGAAGTAGAGATTAGAGAAAGAAAAGGAACAGACGAAGAATAGAAAGAAAGAGCTCGAGTATAAGAATAACTACTTTATTATTAATTAGTATATATATATATATAGTAATTAATTATATTAATCTGAATTAATCTGATTAATTAAACTCTATTAATCAAATCTCCTCAAGTTATCTATTAATTATAATCTAATCTAATCTAATCACAATAATCAGATTAATAATCGATTAATTGATTAATTTGTGCTTACGCTGGTCTTTTCCAACCTCAGCAGCACGCTTCACTCTAGTGTGCTACTTGTCGTTCATGTTTTCACCGGAAGTATTCAAGATTCCAATCGTAAGAGACAGTTAGACAGCAGCTAAAAGGCAATGATCAGGAAAACAGTAGGCTGCCAGTGCCTATTTTAATTCCAAATTCACTTTTTCAACCTGTTGCAAAACTCAGAGCAGGTTGTTGAAGTTCCACAGCAACTAGATGGGATATAATCCAGACTGCGGCCGCAAAGATTGTTATCAACACTTACTACTGTACTCGGTCTCGAATGAATAACTATCACAACAAGCTAGGGGAGTAACCGACCTTCCAAAGGTTTGACTTTGCTGAAACTAAGCTCTTTGTGTCAGAGATGACATTTTGTCCTTGGTATCCTGTTGAGTTGAATAAATTTTGGCTCTCTGGCTGACCAATTGATATCAGCTCATACTCTCGCTGCTAAAACCCACACCAATAAACCAATACAGCTAGATGTATATGAAAATCCAAGCACAACTGAAAAAGAACTGGCAGCTAGAGGTAGTGATACAAACACCTTTCCACGTTCCCTTCACAATCTCACCTACGAATTTTACTCCCCTCTATCAATTGAACCGGGCGTGAATCTATTTTCTAGAGACTGAAATCGCTACATTCCCAAGAAACTCGACCAAGGGGGTATTTACGTTTTAGATTATCACCATTGTTACTCACACGTCTCCTCCGCGCCATCTCATTATTGTTCTCTTCTTGTTTTCTAGCCAGTCTCTTCCTCAAATAGCTATCCTTTTTCCCTTGCCAAATACCGACAGCGATTGCAACCACCACGCCCAGGACTCCAAATATTATGGTGAGAATTCCTTCACGACTGATGCCATCCCTAGAAGACTTGCTATTATTATCCCAAGACGCAGAAGACCCCGTAGATGTTGGGACGGACGTAGTTTGAGTCGTGGATGCGACGGGAGAAACTGGGGTGTTTGGGAAGGATGGAATGGTTGAAAACTTTGTTAGTGCACGCCAGGTACCCGTGGGTCATTTTTCTACTTTCCTTGCATGCTTGTTACTACAATTGTAGAGCCCACAGGGCTGGCTAATAGTTGATGACCGTAAGCAATGTCTATCGAAGATGGACTGGTTGTAAAGGGACTTACCCATGCCATGCTTAAAAAGAGAAGATACTCACTAGGTGCCGTAGTGAAGGAGAGATCTGTTGTTGATTTCACAGTCGCAGTTGAAGAGACGGTAACCAGCTTGGTGGTTACCGGAGGCGTTCCAGCGTCCGTCGTAGTTGCCGGGACACTCTGAGGAGATTGGTTTGCCGTATATCCTTTCCCAAGCAGTAGTTATCATAGATGCTAACTGCACTCGAAACGTCAACACTTACTGCCCCACTCCCCGACTTGCAACTGCTGCTAACGCATGTTGACAGATATGATTCTGCTCAGGATTGGAGATCTGGTCGACACCAGCATGAGTCTAAAGCCCCAGTGTTGATCCCCTGCGTTTGGCACCTAATGACCTTTGTGGTCCCATCCGCATTCTGACCCCCTCCTACGAAGTTCCAGAAGCAATTCTGGGCGCACGCTCGTTGGACTTTGTATACATTGAGACTCTCAATGGTTTGCAGGCCATCGGAAAGAAAGAGAGGGGTTAGTAAAAGTAGCAGTATGGCGAACGGGAGCATCCTTTTGGGAAATGTAGGACGCACTGCAATTTCTCGACTCAAACTTTGTCTACCCTAGAAGGCAGCGAGAGATTGGATCATGCTGGGCCACTTATCAGCAAGTATACCCGGGTTGCAAGAGAAGAACATACATTGCAAACTCTGCAAGAGCCCGATGTCAAGTGCTCTTAGTGGGGGGACATAATATATGGAATTCTAACAGAAATATATAACGAAGGATGTGAAGAGTTGTGGGGAGGTTGAGAAGGAGTGTTGCCTTCAGCTTCGATGATGTGGCTGTGGTGATTCAATATTTGGAAATAGGACAAAAATAACTGGTTGAATTTTCAACCACGGGCGTGGAAAACAACCACCAAATGCGTTAACGAATGCTACCTGGGTATTTGCATTGAACGGAACTTTCCCATCTCTAATCTCTCTAAAGGCTGTAATAATTTTATCAAATAAGATAAGGGTAGAAAGGGTCTGCGTAGGTTGAGAAAGTCGTTTGTGGACGCTCACTGTCGCCCAGCAGCTAAACCCCCTCAAGTTCCAATTGAAGTTATACCAGATAATAAGACGGCAACGAAGAGTATCATTTATATCATGATGGAAAAAGAGAGACGCTCGGCGGTCAAGCTTCAGGAGACGCGGGGTTCCAACTGCTCGTGGTGCGTTAGAATAACAGCAGGGACCAAATCTCGATATTCTCAACGGAAAAGAAGAATAAAAGAAAGAAACAACAGCCTAGTTGTGTGATGAGCGGTAGTACCGAGAATAGGTTGTAGGGATTTATTAGACCTAGAAACTCCTATTTGAACAAAAGCATCTGGGAGCAAGATAGTTTGGTGAAGACAACGTATTGCAGCTTACTTCGTGATGAATTGCATTATATGAAAGAAGTCTGAAAGTAATAGATAATTTTCTGATTTTCAAATGAATACTCAGAAAGAATAATGCTTGTAAGTAATGCAAGTTGTCGGGGAGGATCCCACGCAAGCAACAGTGGTAAGCGGTTGTAATAGTGACTAGGCTCACCAACTCGTAGGCGAGGATTGCGAAGTGAGATCTGCTTCGCAACGCAGATCCATGGACAAAAAAAGTGGCAGCATACTTTAGCGACCCTCCCTAATAAATCAACAACAAATTGTAAAAATTAAAATATGACGCGCAAGATGCTAGTTTACTTCTTTCTAGAGTTTTAGAAGTTTTTATCTCATTTGCGTTGAGCTGTAGGCATACCTAGGTAAGTAATGCTGCCCCGGCACGTGCGAGGGTAAGGACTCCGCTTTCCAGGTTCGTACAGGTGACCATAATCGGCTTACTTCTCGGGCCGGGCAAATCCCTGCATATTTGAATTGTGCCTCGGCAACATCCCCCCTTCAGCACCTCAAAAGCACTCAAGAACAACCTGACAAGCTCACTTCTACCACTTGCTATAAACTCTTCCCTTTCCAAAACCTTCACCGCATATCCAACAACTCTTCACCATGACTGAAAGACTCAGCTCTATCCTCAAGCACTTGACTCCTGGCTCCTCCGGGTTGTCCTCAATGTAAACATTCCCCACCAAGTGTTACCCGGCACATGCTAATGAAACATCAATAGCACCTCCAAGAACGCCGACGATATCGTTATTACCCTCGCCATTCGAACACCATTAGGGCGTGCCTTCAAGGGGAGCTTTAAAGATACACAGCTTGACTTTCTTGTCTACTCGCTGTTGCAAAAGGTCATCGACAAATCGAAGATTGATCCCCAACTCGTGGAGGACATCTGCGTTGGAAATGTACGTTTACTACACTTGTTCTCACTTCATAACTAACACATTACTCTTCAGGTCAGCGAAGGAAATGCCGCATATCTCGTGCGAGCAGCAGCTCTCGCAGCCGGATTCCCGAACACAACCGCCGCCTCCACCGTAAACCGATTCTGCTCCTCGGGCCTCAAGGCAACACAAGATATTGCGAACCAAATTGCCTCTGGCAGCATAGATATTGGTCTTGCGGTTGGTGCTGAGATGATGTCAGTTCAAGCGTCAGGACTTCCTACACCGTTCAATGCCAAAGTTCTCGAGAACCAAGAGGCTGCAGATTGCCTACAACCTATGGGACAAACTTCGGAAAATGTTGGCAAGGACTTCAACATCACCCGAGAGGCGCAAGATAAATATGCTGCTGAGAGTTACCAGCGTGCAGAGAGAGCTCAAAAGGCAGGCTGGTTTGATGATGAGATTGTGCCAATTACAACTGAAGTCACAGATCCAAAAACCGGAGAGGTGAAGACTATTACTGTTACCAAGGATGAGGGCCCAAGATACGGTACCACTTTTGAATCCCTCAGCAAGATTCGTCCAGCTTTCCCAGCATTTGGTGATAAGTCTACCGGAGGAAACTCGAGTCAAGTTACAGATGGAGGTATGTTCCCCCACTTAACACTTCGTTACACACTCACTAATACCTATTCTAGCTGCTGCTATACTTCTCATGCGCCGTTCCAAAGCTATTGAGTTGGGTCAACCTATCCTTGCCAAATACGTCGGTGCCACCATTACCGGTCTTGCTCCACGCATAATGGGCATCGGACCATCTCTCGCTATCCCAAAGCTTCTCACCAAATACAACCTCACAATCGACGACATTGATGTCTTTGAGTTGAATGAGGCATTTGCATCCATGGCTGTTTACTGCAAGGATACTTTGAAGCTACCCCACGAGAAGTTGAACCCACGAGGTGGAGCTATCGCTTTAGGCCACCCCCTTGGTGCTACTGGTACAAGACAAATTGTGACTGGTCTCAGTGAGCTTAGAAGACAGAAGAAGAAGGTTCTCTTGACTAGCATGTGCATTGGTACGGGTCAGGGAATGGCTGGGTTGTTCGTTAACGAGCAATTGTGATGTTGTATACTTTATCTAGGCCGTTATGGGATTGGGTGGGTGGTTTGAGGAGCATAAAACTATTTAGCAATTGAATGCATAACACTTACCACTGCAATCTACTTTCTTAAATATTTGATTTTGTGTTCTGTGCTCTGTAGGAATTGGCAAGAGTAAATCTCTACCAGTAGCCTAATTGTTCGATCAAGAATCGGAAATATTATTTTCTATTATTCTCAAGGGATAGGAGAATTGAATCTATCGTACCTGGATAAAACGAACATAGAGCAATGTCAAATAATCCACCACCCCTTCTAATTCCGGAGTTTTGCCACCACAAGAGCGATGACATCAAAAGCCATCACATCAACCTCAACACCAAAAGAACTCAATAAAAAAACCAAAACAAACATTCAGTCGAAAGAATAAACACAACCATGGCAAGACGTGTATGTCTCAGACCCCAGATTCCAAAGTCAAGTAAGAAGTACTCACGACTTTCCAGGTAGCCTTTCGCGTCCACGGCCAAGTCCAGGGTAAGCCATACAACCCCATTCCAATATATCTACTCATTCAAATCACTAAAGATCACTCACAGGAGTTTCTTTTCGGTGAGCGAACCGCTTCAACAACTCAGGATAAAAGACCCTTGGAGGCTGTACAAGTATTGATGAACGATAGGTATTTCACCAAGAAGAAAGCCGTGGCTTACAATTTGACTGGTTGGGTGAGGAATACTGATCATGGGAAGGCAAGTCCAATCTCCCCCTTCTAGACACTTCTGATGATATATTCCTCGTGTATTTATACTGATTGATGGAGGAGAATAGGTTGAGGGGGAAGTTCAGGGCGGGGATGATGGTGTGAGTGCGCTTTTGAAGGATATTGATAAAGGACCGACGCATGCTCATGTTGTTAAGGTGGAGAAGGAGGAGAAGGATGTTGTTGATGGGGAGGAGGGATTTGAAGTTAGGCGTTGAGATAGGGTTATTGTTGGGTGGATGAGACGGTGGCAGGAGGACGGTCACGTGAATCGGTGTTTGCTCCTCAAACCTGGAATGATTTCTTTCCTTCCAGCTGGAGGCTGAGAACTTGGTCAAAATCAAACCTCATTTCAAACTCGGCACGGCATCAATTACTTCTCTCTTTGCTTTTTCGGCGCGAGACACAGGAAGGATATTATCCAAGCCAGCCGAGACAATGAACCAACCGAATGCCTCGTTGTATGTTTCCTGCAGGTACCCCTTTTCCATCAAGATTGTGATTTTGCCGGTCCTGGTTTTTGGTGAAAGTTGGGGGAACCACCAGGATGGATAGGAGAAGCTCCAGACGCAGTAAACATCCGAATTTCTTTTGGATTCGTACAATCTGATGATGACGTCGGATAACAAGAGTTGCGATGATCCTTGGTTGATACGCGATCTCCCGGGGCCAGAAATACCCTCCCTGACGCTGTTGTCCAATGAAGTCGGTATTCTGACGGCGCTAGGCCCCTTTGGGACGACTCCTTCGATATTTCGGAATATTTTGACCAAGGCGGCAGCGCTGCAGCAAAGAGTTGGAAGCCACCAAGGAAAGTGTGGAAACACGTTGAAGAAGGCTCTGCCAGTGCTAGATGCCATGTTGTCTCTCTCTCCCTTTGCTTCTCTCCTTCCTCCCATCTTTCTCTCGTTGTGCAATCTTCTAGACGTTCGTTGAATTGTTGGTTTGTCGCCTGCCTTTGCTTATTCCCCTATCGCAAGCTTTCTTTTGACGTGTTTGAGTGGTCAATTTACCTCTTCCTGCAGCTCGAGCAATAATACGACATTGACTGTATCAATTCGGAAATCGTCGTGTTTTTTTTCGTATTAAATACTCTACCAGTTCTCGCAACTCAGTCCTCGACTGTTTCCTCGAAATCGCCCGAAAATGCATTTCTCCCTCCCCTCATCACTGCTCCTCGCCGCCGCCCTCCTAGACTCCACCTCCGCCCAAACAACCTACCGCGCTTCCCCAAAACGCGGTCTCGTCTTCGTTCCCTCCCCCAAATACGCATCCGACAACCAAATCTGGGTCCAAGGCCAAACAGATCTAACATGGTACTACAACTACCAACCCACTCCCTCCCCCGCATTCAACAACCTCACGCAAGATAAATTCGAATTCGTCCCCATGCTATGGTCTCCCACGGACACCTTCGCATCCACAATTGAGGGCCTGATAAAGAATGGGAGGAAAATCACACATGTAATGGGATACAATGAGCCAGATGGGGAACACGCTACGGGGGGGAGTAGTTTGGATTACAAGGTTGCGGCTACGAATTGGATTGCGCAGATGGAGCCGTTGCGGAAGATGGGGGTGAAACTTGGGGCTCCGGCTGTGACGGGGAGTTCGAGGGGGATGACTTGGTTGAAGAATTTCTTTGATTCTTGTGCGTCTCAGGGGACGAATTGTACGGCGGATTTCTTTCCTAGTCATTGGTATGGGAATTTTGAGGGGCTCGCAAGCCACTTGGGTGAAATTGCTGGAGCGTATGTTTTCCCCTCTTTCCCACCTCCCCTCTTTACCGTACTAATTATCTGACAGATATCCAAATAAAACCATCTGGATCACCGAGTACGCCCTCAATAATCAGACTCTCAACGATACACAGAGTTTCTTCAATACCTCTGCCGAGTATTTCGATCGGCTCGATAATGTTGGACGTTACTCGTATTTTGGCTCTTTCCGAAGCGATGCCAGTAACGTCGGGCCTAACGTCGCTATGTTGAATAATAAAGGGGAGTTGACGGATATTGGAGCATGGTATTTGGGTAGAGCCGCGACTGGAAACCAGCCAGGTGGAAAGAGTGCTGCTCCTAGGGCTTCTGTGGGGGGTTGGCTCATTGTAGCCGTCATTGGAGTCTCGGGATTCTTGATGTTGTAGGCCAGGGAGACTCGACAGAAGCGAACGCTCGATGGATTGATGTGGAGCTGGCTGGCGTTTGGTGGGGGGCTTGGGTGGAATGCTTGGGAATGAAACTGCTGGGATAATTGTTTGTACATATTGGGTAACCAGTTGGGCTTCTTTTTCTGTTCGTATACAGAGCAGAGTGTACATGCACCAGCTAGACATTTTAGATCCGGAGTTCAGGTAGACATATAAATAGTATAATGTTTTCTTTCCATCTCAATTGGCTACAAAGACAAGTTTGGGGTTTCGTGCTTCTCCGCCCAAACCCTCCGACAGCCAAAACCTACAATAAGGACTAACAGGCAGTCAAGAGTTGCTTGGAAATTCCCTGAGTGATAGGTAAGAGCTGAGGAGCAACCCTGAGTTCTCTCTGGTCCCGTTTGGAAAGGAGCGGCCAAGGGAGTCGTGCCTTCCCTCCTCAAGTTGAACCAGCGTAGTCACACCTTAGAAACTCAACCAAACAATGGAAGCCCCTCTCAGGTATCAATCCCACGGCCCCAGAAGGGCAAAAAGAGAGAGGCAAAAACATACAACAGCAGATACCTAGGTCTTCCCTGGTGGTCACCCACCCAACAACTAACCTGCCGATGTGAGGCTTCACTCTATGGTTGTATGTGGCAATCTTGAAGGCTAGACAAAGAGTGGCTTGGAAACTCTGTTCTAAGGAAAGTTATAAAAAGGGTTAGGCCAACGAAGTATATTTATTATTCGAGAAGGTTTCGGGAATTGGATCTTGGATCTTGGACAAGGAGCTAAGTTACCCCGCCTCCACTGCTTTTATATCCTCCTTGTAACATCATATTGTGATTTCACAAACCGTAAATCCATCTTTCTCTACATATCTCCTATATAGAATCATGGCCTCAACCTCCGTCCGCTTTGAATTCAAATGCGGCCTACACCCTATAAAATCACTCATAGAATTCCACCCCCTCCACTCCACCTTCATCCGCCCCGACGCCCTCCAAACGCTAGCAAGAAATGTCGCACTACAACAACCATTCTACTCCGGCACCGATGACATACTCCAAGCCTACGAATCCGCCCTCCTCCCATTGTCAAACCAAGAATGTCCGGTCTGTGGTGCTCCCTCCACCGTCACTCTTTCATCCATCCACCCATTTTTGCACATTGTTTCGGAGCCCAGGGTGGAATTCACGGTCGTTGGACATGCTTCGCAGCTGCAGCCGGAAAAAGAGGACCAGGAGACGGAGATTTCAAATACCTATAGGTGTGGGGAAGTTGAAGGGGTGAGGTTTTGTAATAGGTGCAAGGTGGTTGCGTATTGTGGAAAGGAGCATCAGAAAGCGGACTGGGAGGTGCATAAGAGGGTTTGCGCGTAATTGGCCCAGGCAGAAGCGAGGGGGCAAGGTTGATGAATAGCAAAGGCTACCATCAAAGTGCCAGACCTAGCCAGACCCCCTTTTGAACCGATTTCTTACTTTCCAAGTCTTCCTTTTTGTTTACCCCTCCCTCGCCCCAACCAGCCCCTGCCCCCACGAAACGTTTTTGATGAAAAGAATTCATGGCCTACCTATCCTCTGGTTATGGATCGTTGGTGGTGCTTTCCCTTCTTGGCCATGGTGCCACAGAGGAGGGAAGAGTAACCTCGAGTACCGATTTGTGACCTCGAGTGCCGATTTGTGGTCTGATCTAGGTAGTCGAGGGACAATCGTGGTCAAGTTAGGGAAGGAACGATCGAGATTTGAGTACCTACCTAGAGAGTCGTGGCCTGTCTCTTCCACCTAGGGATGGTATAATTTAACAAAAACAGACCTAGGCACCGAAACTTTTATATCGAGAAATTATTCGGCTCTCGATATGAATCGCTACTTTTTTTGCTCTCATATACTCCGCGCGCTATATTATTTTTATAATTATTAGTAAAAGAAAGAGATAAGTAGTGATATCTATTGGCTTTTTAAGCTAGTAGCTCTATGTAGTAAATAGAAATTATATTATATAAATTTGCGTAACGTCGAGCTTAGAGATTATAGTATCTATTAGTATAGAGTTACTCTTTTACGATTATGTGACTTGATATAATAATATAGAATTGAAATATTATATATCTTTACTATTTCATTAGTTAAGTTCTACTTGATTTAATAATTGTCAGAGACTCTCGTGATATTTTATCGATTATATTAGTGCCCTAGTCTGTGTAAAAAGCTAATTATGGTATTATATATAAAACATAATTATATCATCCCTATTCCACCGCTCTCAAATTTTGAACTTTGAAGGAATGACTTTCGGACTGAACAATTGCCTCGGGTGTTTAAGAAACGGATTTTGATACACAAAATCGCTCATCTGAGACAATTAAACCACTTCTCGCTTGCCAAGTATTTTTTTATCCCGCGGAGCAGGGTAATAGGTAAGCGTGTCAGATATTCTGAGCGGTAAATATTTAGGCTCCAGAAGAGTTTCGTGAGTTACCTTTAATGGCTAGGGTCACAAAGAAGCCCTTGTTGTTTAAGTGGGTCTACATGCTTTCTGTCCCTGGTCCGTTTTTTCGGCAATACATTTCTTCAAAGTCTGGCCTTCTCCTACAGTAACGTTCCTCTCACAAATTGAGGGGAAAAGCATGCTTAAACTTGTTATTGAACATAATTTCCTGGTTTCCATCTCTCTTTCAATAAAAGTCTCGCGTTACTCAACATCCAACTCCAACATCTGATGTTCCGAACTCGGGATTTAAAGGAAAGATACCTTCCCCATTGGGCTCCTGCAGAACATATTCCTCGCAGTAGCGTAACGGTCTTTTAAGCATGAACCACCTCCCGCCTATCACAGACCCGTTTGTCAATTATAACCCGATTTTCTTCGAACGCTTCCGGAACCCCCGTCGATTGAATAAACAGGTTTATCCTTGTAAGCTCCAGCAGACTAAGATGGCTCGTTCCGAAAGCATGCAAAGTTTGGACGGAATGAACCCTGTGTGCATGAGAATGTCTTCTAATGGGTTTTGTGCTGTCGAGGTTTGGGTTTTCACACCTTGGCTATAGAGGAGGGGGAACTGCCGAGGTACTGTGACGTACAGTTACCGGTGGATATTTTTTATATTTCTAATCCTTTGTATCTTTGTATTTGGAGGGTTTTGTCTATAAAAGAGGTTTCCCAATTGTAGAAATGAGTTTAGAATCATCAGTCTTTGCTCAATCACTTCCTCACACCTTCAGCTCCTCACCATTCTTCGGCTTCTTCTTCCACTAAAACATTTCTAAACCACAATTCAAATCTTCCACCACCCCAAAACCTCAGTCAACATGAAGTGTTCAATCTCCAACACCGGCATCCTCTCCCTCTCTGTCCTCCTCTCAACCGCTCTCGCCGCTCCCGCCCTTGAGAAACGAGCATCCCCCATTACCCTCGGCTCCGCCGAAACCTTTGGAGCGATCGCAGGAAGTGGTCTCACCAGCACAGGACCGACATTGATCACAGGAGACGCCGGAGTCTACCCCGGAACTTCCATCACAGGTTTCCCTCCCGGAGTCATCACAGGAATCACCACAGCCGGTGGAACCGCGTCTCAGAACGCAGAAGCAGATTGCTTGACAGCCTTCAACAACGCCGTAGCCCTGGTACCTACCTCCGCTCTCCCGGCAGGAGACTTGGGAGGCGCAACTTTATCCCCCGGCGTCTACACTTTCCCTACTTTGGGTGCAACACTCGGTGCTGGTACGATTCTCACTCTCTCTGGAGCGGGGAATGCCAACGGACAGTGGATTTTCCAAATCAGTACTACCTTTACTGTTGGTGCTGCGGCGCAGGTTATCTTGACGGATGGGGCTCAAGCTTGTAATGTCTACTTTGTTCTTGGTACAAGTGCTAGTATTGGCGCGGGAGCTGAGCTTCAGGGGAATATTTTGGCGGGGACTTTGATTGCTGCTTCGGATTCGGCGAGTGGGAAGGGGACTTGGTGTTCCAAGGATGCGGCTGTTACTTTGATTAACAACGCGCTTACTGCGCAGACGGGTTGTACTTCTGTTTAAGGAGTTTAGTGGTTGTGCTTGGATTTGGGAAATTGCAACAAAAACGGGAAATTTGGTACGTGGGAGGAAAATGGGATATGGAAAGGCAGGAGCGTTATGGTTAAAATGAGTGATGATTGTATTTGGTTTTGGGTCATGGTTTGGGAATTTTGAGTCTCATAGTCTGATAGTGGGATTAACGAATAAGCTTATTTTCTTTGATAAGTTTTCCAAGTGCTGCTGAAGGGATTCGACAAGTGACCGATAATTGCTCCCAAGTGAAATTACATCAAAAAACCCTGGAAGTGGTCAGAAAATCATGACGGCTGATGTAGGTTTCTTCTTGCTAGATAGGTACACGCAGAACTTCAGAAGTTCGAGAAGCAGGAGATGGGTCAAGTTAAGTACCGGGGCTTATCCCGAAGATACGTTATTCTAAGGTTGTTCAACTCATAAAGGTGAGACCCGTCGAAGCAGTGTAGGGAATAGTATAGTTTTCGTAGTTTTCGTCTAGTTTTGAATATACTAAACTATACTATAGTTTTAGTACTATTAGTAGAACTAAGTAATAAATTAATAAAACTAACTATATAAACTATTATAGTTTTAAAAACTATAAGTAAAAAGAGCTACTACTACTCTTTTTAACCTAAAAGTAGCTCTTTAGTAGTAACTAAAGTATTAACCTCTCTTATAATTCTCTTATTATTCTTCTTCTCTAATACTCTAATCTCTTTTTTGACCTTTATTATAGTATCTTCTATATTAAGTAAACTAAACTAAGACTTTAAGTATATAAGAGCGTTTATTAAAGATATACTAAGATAGTTCTAATAATTATTAATTATAATTTTAATATTAGAGAAGAGTTACTCTAGCCTAGTAGATATAGTAGGTATTAAGAGTATATTTTCATTTATTTAAGAGAGATTTATATACTACTTTTATTAAGTAGGCTTAAGCTACTATTTAATAAGATTTAAACATATTAATATAGTAGAAGAGTGTCACAGAAAAGCGGGTCTCACGTGACCCCTTTTCCCTGTATATATAGCAGAGTTTTCACCTCCTAAATTCAAGCTTCTCAGAGCGTTTTCAACCCAAAAATACGTCACAGTTATGAGCCCGGTTTGCACGTATAGTATACTCTACAACTTTATCTTTAACTTCTACTTACGCATTCAACGTATTACGACGTATTTAGAACGCTCTCCGCTGTCGGCCAGCGTAACTAACCCCTCGATACTTACTCTCGACGACGAGAGAGCTCTCCTAACTTTGAATACGAGACTCTCCTAACGAGCGCGAATAAGGACTCTCCTAATAAGCGTGGACGGGACTCTCCCATGGGACTCTCTTAACTTCGAATATAGTGAAAGCCCTACTACGACTACGAGTAGGTACACTTTAATTCGGCAGCTTACTCTTGAAGAGCTCACACAAAGCCCTTCGTAGAAGGCATTTAAAACCGGAAGCCTAGCAGCGCGCTGGCCACTCTAAGAGGTGCTTGAATACTTCGAATATCCGGAAGCCTAGTACTCTACGAAGCTGGCATACAACGCTAACTATAAGCATTACAGGCATACTTTTCCTACCCTCCGTAAGGCCGTGCCCTTAATAAAGACACTACTCTTACGTGGCTTCTTTAGTACGAAGGACACGTATAAATCTACAACCTATATAGCCCCCTATAAAAGCAAGTCATTATATTACTTAGTATCTAATATAAAAAGAATTAAATTAGCACAAACAAGTATATAATAATAGCTCTAAGAAAGTTCTACTATCATTTATCCTAAGTATACTAAGTAAGCTATAGAAAAGAGTAAGTAAGCTAACAAGTAAGCTACTAAGTATTCTAAATCTAGAATTAACTAGTAAGCTAGTTAGTAAGTTAACAAATAAGCTAATAATTAAAACCTACTTTACTAAACCTAGAATTGACGAGTTAGCTAGTAAGTAAGCTAATAAGTAAGCTAGCTAGTAATAAGCTATAGAAATTCTAGATAGCTACTAGCTTACTTAGTAACTTATATAAAATTTTATACATAGTATATAGATAGTAAATATATAAATATTATTTAAGATAGAGCTCTATTCTATCTACTATTCTAATAAGCTATACTAATACTATACTAAATATATCCTTACTATATCTCTCTAAGCTAAATCTAGTACTAATATTAAGTACTATAACTAGGAACGAAAACTAGAGACAGGTAGATAGTATCTATTATTCAGCGTCTCCTTTTCTAAAGATACAAGGCTATTAGCAAGGGTTTTCTACTTAAGTAAGTAGTAATTTCTAGTATTTATTAGTTTAGTATATAGAAGCACTAGTATATAGAAGTATTAAATATTTACTTATAACTAATACTAGAAGCGTTATAATTATATTATTATCTATCTTATCTTATTAAACCCTCTCCTCTTATTTAGTAATATAGAATATATTATAATAAGCTATATAATAACTATTATAATATATAAAGCTTATCTTTTCTAATTTAAAAATATTAAAGTTTATACTAGACTAGTATATATACTAATCTAACATAATTATTTAAAAGTTTTAAATAATTATATCTTAGATATTAGTTAGTCCTATTTTATTAAAGCTAGAAATCGGAGAAGTTTTCATCATTCCTTATACATATATAATATAAGAAGTGTATAGAATAATCCAGTATTAATTCTATATATTATCTAAATACTTCTTAAAAACCTACTAAACAGCTACTAGATTACTTATATAGAGGTATTCTACTTTTACTCTCTTATATACTATATCTAGATCTCGTTATTATACGTTCTTCTCAAGTTCTAAGTCTAGATTATCCTACCTTCGAGCTTCTATACCTTACTATAAGTTCTTCTAATATACTATTTTAATAGTTAGCTTATTCTAGTATCTAGCTCTTATTTAAGATATATACTTATAAGAGTGCTTATAGATAGAGGAAGGATATTAAAGGATTATCTATATAGAATTTTATAAGTAAATAAACATAGAACTAATAAGTAAGCTAACAAGTAAGCCACTATAGACTAGTAATACTTATTCTAGTAAGCTAAAGTTTAGAATCGATAAGTAAGCTCTTAAGTAAACTATTAAGTAGAATATCCTTAAAAGTAAGCTAGTAGCTATATAAGTTTAAAACAGTAATTAATAAGTAAGAAAATTTCTCTATTTCTTATAATATTAATCTAGAGTAATTACTAGGATTAAACCAACTACTAGAGATAACTATCTATCTATAAAACTCCCTAGTTAGAGACTAAATCATTCCTTCTACTATACTATACCTTTATCTAGTAAGATATCTATATTATAGATATATATAATACCTATATATTAATAACCTTATACTATATAGTCTAACTAAACCTAAAAGTCCTTATCTACGCTTTCTCTCTTAATACTAGCTCTATTATTATTAATTATAAAGTAGGTTTATACTAGCTAAGAAAACAACTCTTATAAATTAACACTCTTAAGTAGATTACTAGATATTAATAAATCCTTAAGAGTATTAATCTTAGCTTATAGTTTATAATTATTTACCTACTACGAATTAAATAATATAGATTAATAAATAAAAAGAATATAAACCTCGAGCTTATTACTATCTGCCTTAAGCTTAGCTTTCTTTATATATATTATAGAAGTAACCTAATTAAGTTAGTAGTAAAGTAGAATAGATATATAAACATATACTTTATATATATATTCGTAAATAAATTCAGATTTCTTAATACTATGTTTATAGATAGCCTCCTCTAACTCTCTCTTTCGCTTTAAGAGGGTTTTCTTAGCTTATAGCTTTTTACTATATACCTTAAAAGTAGTATCTATTTTAGTAAAGGATTAGCTAAGTCCTAGAATAACCTTTAATAGAGTCTTTAAGATATTAAGGCTAAGCTTAACGTTATTCTTAAAATCTAACTTATAAAACCGCTATTCCTTTTTATAACCCTTTAGTATAAAAAAGGTATTACTTATACTACTAAGACTACTATTACTTACGTTTTCTAAACTACTAGCCTTAACCTTAGCCTTCTCCTTATTATAGTACTCCTTATCTATCTTAGAAAGGGTTTTCTTAACAGCTTCTAAGCTAGAGTTAGTTAAAACAGAACTAGTAAATAGATCTTAAATTTAATATATATTAGGCTCTCTAAGATCTAATAAGTCGAAAGTCTTTATAAGAGGTATATTAGGCCTACTTTATATTAGTATTAAAAGTTAAGATAAAGTATAAACTTCTAAGTTAGAAACTTATAGTTCTAAATTTATATAAGTAACAGCTATATACCTACGTTTCTTTTTTATAACGATTTTATATTAAGAACGATTTAGTAGATAAACCTAGTCTTAATTATTATTCTAATAGTAATTAAGATAAGAGTTAAAAAACAAAAGTAACTTTAGAGGGTAGTACTTACACATGACTTTAGTATAATACCTAGGTGAATAAAACGAGTAACGTAAATTAAGGCTATTTAGTACCTTATAAAGTATAAAGTCCACTCTTATACTAGCTCGTTCTTACTACTTAAATAGTACCTTAGTTATTAAGAGAGTATATAAAGACCTTATCTATCTAACTCCCTTTATCTAACTTCTATTATTTATAATATTAATTACTAAGGTATAGCTCTATTTTAGATTATAGTATATAGCTCTTAATCTTTAGGTCCTCTTTCTATAGTATCTTAATAAACTTCTAAATCTAGATACTTTAGTAGTACTTTCTATAAAGGAAGCTAGGGCTTTATATTTAAGAATTTTAGTATACCTAGGTCTTTTTTATATTAAGTAAGTTAGTTCTAATAGTTCTATCGTACTTTATATAAAGGAATCTACTTTAAGACATTTAAGTAAGAGTATTATACTAATATTATACCTTCTAGCTTTAAGACCTAGTTAAAGCTCTTTCGTATATATAATCTTAACACCTTAATAGACCTTAAAGCAACGAGTATAGCTTTAAGATTATTATTATTATTATTATTATTATTATTAGCCACGTTTCCTCCTTCTTCTATACTCTTCTACTTATTATTATTATTTCTTTAAGTTTTACTACTTCTACTAGAGTTATATTCTTATATATACTACTTTCTCTTTCTTAGATTCTTCTTATTTAGTATAATATCTTTAGCTATAACTATTAGAAACTCTTAAAAGCTTAAAAGAGTTTATTCTAATAATTATATAAGGCGACTCTTATACTATAGTTGCCTACGTAGATATTCTAGGCGATTATAAAGCTAAGACTTAGTAAAGTTTAAAAAGATAAGGTTAAAGAGTTTTCTAAAAGCCTCTTTTAAGCGAGTTTATTTCTTATTTATAAGTCTAAGCTTAAAAGAGAAGTTAATTAAAGAATTTTTATAAAAGCTATTATAAGATTTCTAATCTATTATATAGCTTTAATAAAGGCTTAGACTAAAAGTATTATCCTTAGAGACATGTTTAGTAATATAAACTTAGTAATCTTATATAAATTCTATTATAATATAAGAAAGAATATATTAATTTTTATATATTATTTAAGTAGCGTTTAAGAAGTAAGGCTAGGTAGCGTAGAGGGTAGGGAGTCTCTTAGTAGAAGTCTAGAAAACCACTAAACGTTATTCTATTAAAAGTATTAACTAGTTCTCTATATACTATAGTTACTATTAATCTACTAGCTTACTTAAGTAAAGTTTACCTAATAAGGATTATAAGCTATTTTATTATAAGAATCTCTCTACCTTTATTTTATTATTTATAACCTTCTAATATAATTATAAAATATAAAGATATACTAATTTACTCTACTTCGTTTAATTCTATATCTCTTATTAAAATAACCTATAATATAATTAACACTGTTCTATAAGCTTATTTTCTCTCTCTAGCTCTCTTTCTAGCTTACCTTTTCTAACTTATACTAACAGTTACTTTAATAGAATAAAATAGCCTCTCCTTCTCTACCTCTAAAACATAGAAGGCTACCTATATATAGTAAATAGTAGAGGGTTAATAGTTTACTTATATTATATAAAGGCTTAACTACGAATTCTCTATCGCCGCCTTCTTATACCTCTAGATTTCTCTCGTCTTCTTTTAAATCATAGACTACTCTCGATTTATAGACTACTCTTAATATTATTAACTATTAAGAGTATTATATACTAAAGGTATACTCTTATTAGCCTAATATACCCTAGGTCTCTTTTATAGTATATTTAGATTATAATCTACTACTATAATTATAAACTTTCTCTAGTTAGAAAACAGGTATTCTTAAAACTACACCTCTACTACTACCTCTCTAAGACTTATCTTATTAACAGTCTCTTAATATAATATATTAATATTAATTCTAAACTCCTCTTCTTAAATTCTCTTATAAGTAAACGCTTAAGTTTAAGTCTTTACTATCTTCCTAACTATAATTTAAAGATACTTTCTACTAGTAAACACGTAAAGTCGATATATACTTAGTATAGCTAATATTCTTACCTAAAGACACCTTCTACTACTAAACCTACGAAGTCGATATATATTTAGTATTATAGCTCTTATACTAGCCTAAAGATACTTTCTACTAGTAAACGCGTAAGGCTAATAATTTATACTTACTATAGCTAATATTCTTACCTAAAGACACCTTCTACTACTAAACTAGTAGAGTCGATATATGTTTAATATTATAGCTCTTATACTAGCCTAAAGATACTTTCTACTACTAAACCCGCAAAGCCGGCATATATTTAGCTTATAAACTATTTATATCCTTAGAATCGCTATTTATCTAGTAGCCCTCTTATAAGTAAACGCTACTACTCTTAAATAAGATATAACCTATTATAAGAAAGAGAAAGCTTTTACCTAATCTTATAAGTCCTTCTAGTATACTCTTAATTAAAACTAAATTAAGAAAAAGTAATAAGAACTTTATATTTATACTAAAGTTTTCTAGTAAAAGCTTAAGAATATCCTAACTATATCTTATAATAGCTAAGAACGGTTTATCTTAATATTTAATAAAGAAGACTACTAACCTCTTATTAACGAACTCGATATACTACTATTAAAGTATAAATCTAGAAACAACGCCTTTAATAGTAAAGTAGCTACTAAAGATTATATTATTTTCTTATAGCTCTAAAATATTATTAACTACTATAATAATAGTAACAATCTATAGAATTTTCTAGGTCTAGTTTAAAAACGTAATATTATCTTCTATTAAAGAGGCTTTAAAGAGAACTAGCTATTAGTCTAGCGCTAAATAGATATTAGAGATACTATTATAAAGTATATTAAATATAATAAAGCTATATTATAAAAAGATTAAGATAATTATTTCCTACTACTCTATTACTTTATTAACCTCTAAGATCGTTATAGTTAAGATAGAGTAGAGTATTATAAGAGAACTTAAGACTATAAAGAGATTATTCTAAGTCCTCTAATATCTAAGACTATATATCTTCTTAATAAAGGCATAAGAACTAAGACTCTTTACCTACCTTTAACTTATAAAAGATATACTATTTAACTACGTTTATATTATAGAGATAGTATTATTAGAGTACTTAACTAGTCTTTTATCAAAGTTTTTAAAGAGCTCTACTCTAATAAGATTAAAAACTTATTAGCTTCTCTTCCCCCTCTTATAGCATCTACTACTATTATAATTACTACAAATCTAGACACGTCTATAAACTAACTTATAAACCCTAACTATTATAAGAGATAAGACCTCTAACTCTGTCTAAAGCTTACTCTGTTTTTTTTAATAATATATAATAATCTATAACTTAAGAATCTCGTTAAAATAGCTAGTAGAATAATAGCCTTTATTATATAGCTTATTAAGTAGAAGCTTTTAAAGTTATTAAACGCCTATATATAGCTTTTATAAGATAGTATCTCTATATCTCTCTATCTAGCCTTATTTCTTTAATTAGTAGACTAGATAGAGGTTTAGGTAAAAGAAGCTAAGCCAGATTTCGAAATTCTAGAAACATAAAACTATTCTACTATCTACTATAAAGATAATATAATAAATTATACTTACTCTAAATCAATAATCTCTTTACTTCATATAAATACTAATACCTATAAAGTATTTATTCACTATCTAGAATAGTCTAGTAGAGTATATTATAGCTAGATAGAGAGAGTTAGTTTATTTAACCTAACTAAACTAGAGTAAATAAGTAGAGTTTTAAGGATTATTAAAAGTTTTTACTACTAGATAGAAAATATATAGCTCCTCTAGTTAGTTTAAGCCTATAAAAGATATAAAGCTATAAAGAAGATAATTAATAGGAAAAAGAAGTTAAAATCATATATAGATACCTTAATAAGAGATAACGTATTAGAGAAAGGTCTAGTAGAGCTAGCTTAAGAAGTATAGTTAGTATAAGTTATAAAAATGTTTTAGGAATTTGTTTTATAAATCTAGTAGGTTTTTAGTATTAGATTTACTTTTTTATAGTTCTATTTAGCTAATATCTATATATATAACAAATATAGCGTTTAGCCTCTAGTAGAGTCTTTAAATATTTTACTAGAGTACTTTCTCTTAGTATCTTAATTTAGTTTAGAGCTAAGATGTTTAAAATACCTACTTAGCAAGTATAATACATTATAGGATAATAGTTAGTATTAATGTTAAACTTTATTAGTAGATAATTGTTTTAATTAATAAGAAAATACATAATAATTTAGATATAGCGTAGTATCTTTTACAAGTAAGCTACTAAGTAAGCTAGCGAGTAAGGTCGAAAGTAAACTAGTAAATATAGTAGACTAGGTATATAGCATAGCTTACTCGATAGCTTACTTAATAGCTTACTTAATAGCTTACTTAATAGCTTACTTAATAGATAACTCTTATACTAAGTAGTATATCTATAGAGACTTTTATACTAGTAACCTAGCTTCTCTTACCTTTAATCCCTCTCCTCTTTATATATATATCTACTATCTTACATATCTACTATTTTATATGTCTTATTATATTATAACTTTTCATCGAGGCTAGATCTAGAGAGTACTCTAATAAGCCTCTCTTTATAAAATCTTTTCTTAGAATGTCTTTCTTTTATAAAATAAGCTAATATCTTAATATAAATAAATAGAGACTAATAATAATAATAAATATTCGTTTCTTAATAATTTAGATTTAAATAATAATATATAGATTAATTAAGATATATTTACACCTTATTACTTTAATATTATAAAAAAGAAACTAATATAAATAAATTTATAAAACCGGATTATACATTATAGTAATTAGGATAATACTATTCTATTTCTTAGCTTAATAATGTTTATTAGTTAGATAATATATAATTTTATATACTATAGAAAGATTACTAGAAATGTCCTTCTTATTACTCTCTATTATAAGCTTTATAAATATTTTAAAACAAGAGTTAAATTAACATTTTAATAGAGAGAGCTAATTATAAGAAAATTAAGTATTATAGTTATTTATAGTCTAAGGCAATGTTAATATTAAAAGCTAGTTATTTTCTATTAAGTCCTTATAACTCTAGACTAGCTTTTTACTTAGACCTTTTAGAATTTTTTTACTATATTATTATAAGTAGAAAAATTTCTAAGTAGGCATAGTCCTATAGTCTTATATAATTTATTTAACTTAAATACTTTATTTATATTCTAGACTTATAGAAACTATAGAATTATACTTATTTTAACTAGATTAGAACTACTAAATACTATTAAATACTATTTAATTAAGAAATTTAAGCCTTCTATTCTACTAGAGGCTTTAGTACTTAGATAGTAAGTATATTACTATAATATACCTATCTATCTTACTTTTATAAAGAGGAGTTAGACTCTAGACTAGAGCGTCTATACTATTAGAGTTACAACAGAAACTAGTAATATAAGTAAGAGATTAGATCTAATATATTTTATTAAGAGCTAGCCTTAAAAGAGCTTTTTTATACTAAATCTACTTAGTAGAGAGGTTAGTACACCGGCGAGTACTCTTATACTTACTAGTAATTTATCTATTAATTAAAGCCTAATAAACATATCTACCTTAGATAAGAAAGAGAAGAATAGAGGTTAAGATAGGCTATCTAAGAGATATAGGCATTATTTTAAAGCTATATACTCTACTTCTACTAGTAATACTAAACAGTTTAAGAGGCTTAACTAGACTAGACTTATAAATATAGTCTATTGCTATAGAGTAACGCTTAAGCTAATTAATTAATACTAGAGTAAGAAATACAAGATTATAAGTTATATACTTTAAAGTATCTTATTAAGACTCTTATTAAACGTATATATATTTGTTTAATATAATATTACTTATAAATTTACTTCTTATATATAAAAGAGGTACTCTAAGATATATACTAGGGTTTAATTTATAATGAATACTATATACTAGTATATATATACTCTTAAATATTAAATACTATAGAGCCTCTTCTATATTAAAGGACTTAGGATATCTAATAAGAAGAGAGTAGAAAGAGACTAGAGTAGAAAGTCTTATCTTATTCTATTATATTAAATTATATTACTAGAGAGGTATATTATTTCCTATTTTCTCTAAACTTCTAAAAAGGACGTTACTAATACTAATATTTTTATAGCTAAGAAAGTATTCTTAATTTATAAATATAATATTATAGAAAAGCTTAGTTACTTTAGCTTCTTACTTACTTAAATATAAAGTATATCCGTGCTTTTAAAAAAGAGAGTAAATGTTCTAATAATATTAAAAGAGCCTAGTAGCACTTGTTATTAATATATAAGATTACGTCTAATAATAATATTCTAGACTTACTAAGACTTTATATAGAGTAATAACTATACTAGTTTATAAGAAAAAGAGAGTATAATACTACCTATAAGGTAATAAAGATACTATTCCTCTACTTTATTTCTATTAAATTACTCTTAAATTACTTTAAAATCGTTCTTAAACTCTAAAATTTTCTCTTATACTATATCCTAAGATATTTTTTAATAAGTAATACTAATTCCTTTATTACTTAGAGGAAGTAAGACCTTATAAGAAACTATTTTAGTTACTTCTTTATAAGGAAAACATAAAGGAGAATTATTAAATTAAGTAAGAGAAATACCTTATATTAGTAGATATTCTAATACTAGTTTCTAAAAGACTACTTTAAAGCTAAAATTCTTATATTATATAGTATCTATCTAGAAAATAGAGTATTTCTAAGATAGTAGTAGACTATATTACTACTACTAAAGCAGAATTACTAAGAATAGGTTAATCTTATAATAAGTAAGAAAAAACAAGGAACTTTTAAACTAAGTATATAAAATCATAAACCTAGTATTATATTAATAAGAAGTTTATATAATTTTAAATCTAAGTAACTATAAGAATTTAAGAGTAAAGGAATATTTATAATTAATATAATATAAAAGAGACGAAGAAGGCTAGCTAGTTACTTTAGAGTCTTTATAAGTAGTATACTATTTCTAAATTACTTTTAAAGTAGATATTAATTAATAACTCTATTTTCTAGCCTTCTAGTACTTTAGAAGCAGGCTTAAAAGATTAAAAACCTACTTAATAAACTCTCTCTTAGTAAAGCTTATTTAAAAAGGATTTTACTAAAAACCTTTAACTCTAAAACTCTTAAGAAAGAGTCTAATTAGAGAATATAGTAGTATAAAGCTATATAGGAAAAGGTTATATCTCCTACTTTAAACCTACTATATCTTTAATTTATAAACAATATTATTATCCTATAAGATATTAATATATACTAGTACTTATAATAGTATATTAAGGAAAAGGAACTACTTATATATAAGTAAAGAAGATTAGTAAAATAGATATATAATATATTATAAGTACTACTAAATAACTAGGATTCTATACTAGAGGGTTATATAATAAATTCCCTTTTATTTTAGTATAATATTCTTAAAAGAATTATTATTTATAAGTAAGTACTTACTTATAATAAGAGGTATAGTAATATAAGCTAGAAGGAGAAAATAACAGGTATTACTCCTTCTAATCCTTATATATTATTCTTAATACTATAAATACTCTAAATACTTTAAATTTATTACTACTAAGCTTTAAGAAGTAGAAAGAGAATAGAAGCGAACCTCGTATATCTTAACAAACTTAAGAAGATATAAGTAAAGATTTTTCTAAATTAGATAAGAGTAATAATAATAAAGCTATAGTTAAGTATATAAATACTCTTTATAAGGTAATTAAGCTCTTTAAGATTAAGAATACTAAGATATTAGACTCTAAAAGGTTGTTTTAAAAATACGAATTTATAGTAGAGTAATATATATCTCTTAAAGATTATAAATACTCTTATAAGATATATAAAGAAGAATGTTAAACTATTAAACTATTTTATTAAAGAACTCTAAGTTATAATCAAATAAGTAAGCTATTAAGTAAGCTATTAAGTAAGCTATTAAGTAAGTTATTAAGTAAGTTAGTAAGCCTAGAATAGGAGTATTAATAATCTTCTAATTAATTATAGAATAGGTTAAACAACTAGTAGCTTTAACTTAAAGTTTAATATTAATAAGAGTAGAAAGCACTTAAAACACTAGATTATATAAAATATAGGCGGCTAACTCTACTAGAAAATAGCCTTAATAAAAGGGAATAAACTACGTATTCTAAATTAAAAACTATTAAATTATAAAGTAAGTAAGTAAGTTACTAAGTAAGCTACTAAGTAAGCTATCTATATTTATTATTAAGTAAGTACTTAAGTATAAGTATAAAGGAAAGAAGGTTTAGAGACATATCTCTATTTAAATACCCTTTATAACTATTATTTATATCTAGATTAACTTATATATATTAAATTTTTACTAATTCCTAGTATACTAGTCTCTTTATCTTTTCCTTTTCTTAGGTTTAAGTCTCTCTTCTTATACTAATATATTTTATAGTAATAAATTACTAATAGCTTCTATCTCTCCTCCTTATCCGGGTTTATAGCTATAAGCTTATAGATTCTATTCTATATTCTAAGCTATCTAAGCTAGTATCTAGTATCTTATATTATCACCTCTCTTATCTAAATTCTTATTATCTAAACCTATATCGTCTTCTATATCTAGATCCTCCTCTAATATAGAGATAGCTAGGGTTAATAATAAAGGTATAGATAAAGAAGATAATATAGACTAAGTATTAACCTAAGTAGTAACAGTAGTAGGAGAAGCGTTTATTTTAGAGGTATATAAACCTATAGTTAGAGCTAATAAGGAACAGTTCTAAGAAGTATAGTATATAAATCTAGATAAAGAATAGTTTAATACTATTTTTAAGTCGATTTTTTATCTTATTAGTATAGAGTAATAAGAGTTACTTCTACCTAGAGATATATATTTAGTTTAATAGTAGTACTCAGCTATAGCTTAGAGTTTCAACTAGATAATTTTATATTATACACTAGCCTAGGTCTACTAAGTTAGAGTAAAATACTTAAATTATAATTACCCTCTTAAGCTTTATCTAAAGTAAGTTACTAAAAGTTCTATAGTTTTTTCCTTTAAGTATAAGCTTCTTATATTACAAATTATTTTATAAAGCTAATTACTATCTCTATCTCTAGATTCTAAGATTAAAAGTCCTTTAAAAGGCTTATAATAAAGTTAATAAGAAGAGCAGAGTAGATAGGGAAAGAGAAGAGTAAGTACTATTATCTACTAAAGCTTAATTTCGAAATACTAAACACTACTAATAACTATAATAACCTAGTAGCCTATTTATAATATTATATATAATACTAACTATCTTAAGATTATTAAATTATATCTACTTAACGTTAGAGAAAGAAGAGCTACTCTAAAGATATAAATAAAGAATTATAATTACTAATATCTTTATATTAATTTATTATTATAGAGTAAGTAGAAAGAGAATAACTAAGGATTTTAAAACCCTTAACATCTTTAAGAAATACTTTACTCTCTCCTTATAATCTAAGCCTAATTCTCTTAACCTCTATAAATTCCTCTTCTATAGTTTTATAAGATAATAGGCTTATAAAGTATTATAAAAGTATAAAACTTAGCCTTAGCTAATCTAACTTAGAATTATAATCTAGGGTATATATTAGTTAGTACTTAGACCTTACTCTTATCTTTAAACACTAAACTATTCTTTAATATTTAAAAGTATATTTAGCTATCTAAATCCTCATTTTACATTAGAATAGACGCTTAGTATTTAATATATTTATAATAAAGGCGGTATTTAAAATAGAAGCGGCATTTATAATAGAGGTAGTATTTATAATAGATATAGTATTAGTAATAAGAGTAGTATTAGTTAAAATAGTACTAAGAATAATAAGACTATTTTCTATAATAGTCTTATTATTTTTAGAGCTATTCTAGATAATACTACCTTTATTATAAACACTGTTTCTATTATAAAGGCTACGTTTATATATACTTTTATTAGTTAAGACTAGTCTTAGGTTATTAGTAGATTTAAATTTAATAAAAGTAGAGTTAGAACTTATAATAATATCTCTCTTCTCTCTTTATACTAGAAAACTTCTATTATTACTCTCTTATATAGTCTAGACTATATTATAAGTATTAGAGAGAGAGATAAATTAGAAAATAACTTAACCTTTTAAAGTAAATTTTATACTTCTTAGAATATCTCTTAAGCTTTAAGAGATATAGGAACTCTTTATAAATTATTAACTCTAAGTTTAGATAGAGAGATAAATTCTCTATATTCTATAAGAAGAAATATAAAGGTTTTAGAGTTTTAAGTATAGCTTATAAAGAGAGATATATAGTATAGCTTATTAGAAGAGATATATAGTATAACTTATTAGAAGAGATGTTTAGTATAGCTTATTAGAAGAGATATTTAGTATTACTTAATATAGTTCTAAATAATTAAATTCTAGGTATATTTAGAAGCTATATACCTAAAGTATAAGTGCACGTAAGCTATCTAAATCTTTAAGTAAGCTACTTAAATCTTTAAGTAAGCTATCTAAATCTTCGAGTAAGCTACCTAAATCTTTAAGTAAGCTACTTAAATCTTTAAATAAGCTATCTAAATCTTTAAGTAAGCTACCTAAATCTTCGAGTAAGCTACTTAAATCTTCGAGTAAGCTACCTAAATCTTCGAGTAAGCTATCTAAATCTTCGAGTAAGCTATTAAGTAAGTAATTAAGTAAGCTATTATCTCTTAACTAGGTATATAACAGATAGAATCGTAGTAGGTAGAGAGCTTAGGCCAATAACCTATATTTAAAGTAGAGTAGAGTAGAGTATAGTATAAAAACACCTATTTACTAGTACCTAAGAATATAAACTTACGTACTATAAAGTTATATATACTAGGGAATAACTAGTTACTTCTCTATACGTTTATAATAAAAGAGGGATTATAATTTATACTAATAGCTTACGTAGTCTACGGTTCTATAATTATAAATCCCTTAATATACTACCTTCGGTCTCGATCGCGAATCCTTTAGTTATAAATCCTTTAATAGAAGACCTATCTAATTTACGTTTATACACCGTATATACTAATCTATAGCTCTCTTATAGAATTAAAATATAGTATATATAGTAGATATATAAATACAAAAGGAAATATAGCGTAAATTCAGCTAGCTATACTAAAGCTCTAGCTTTACTATAGAAAAGATTACTAAAAGTTAATAGCTTTATCTAGATAGAAATAAATTAGACGCTCTAATTCTAGGTTCTATTTATAATTTAACGCTTTATTATTTCTTATATACAGCGATATAACCTTCTTAGACTTAGAAGAAAAAAGGATTTATAAAAGATATAAAGGCTTTATAATTTACTATAAGTTAGGTAAGACATAGTACTACCTCTCTATCTTAATTTTATTACTCTATATTAAAATAAAATTAATTATTTTATCTAAGCTAAGAGTTAGTTTATAAAAAAAGATCGCATATTTATATAGAAGAGAAGAGAGATTATATAAGAACCCTTTATAAAGAGATAGTTAGAATTAATATAAGATAAGAATATTAGCTAGCTAATACTAATAATAAGAGCTAATATTACTTTAAAACAACTACTTCTAGTAACATTATCTACTATAGAAAGTGTTTTAAGTAATCTAACCCTTTTACTAATTATAAGCGAACTACTTTTATATAAGATTACCTCTACTCTACTAGCTCTTCTAAGTTTAATTAATAGTTCTCTAGCCTTTTTACTAATTAAGAGTATACTATCTCTAAGTAAGAGTATAAGTAATAGTCTCTTAGCTCTTTTACTAATAGAGAGTACTCTACCTTTAAGTAAGAGTACCTTAACCTAGTTTAAGAATACAAGACCTCTATCTCTATTACTACTAGTACTAGAACTAATAATACTAATCTTATAACTATTACTAATTAATAGAATTAAAGACTCTATAGAAAGTTCGTTTTATAGTCTCTTATAATTATATAATAATAGTTTAGATTTTCCCTCTATTACTAGTACTAATATACTAGCCTTTATATTCTCTTTTAATTTTACTTATAATAATAATATTAATTTAGAATAGAGTACTTTTTTTAATTTTAAAGGCTTTACTATATTATAGTATAGTTTATTAATATATATCTTTACTTATAAGCTTTTTTTAAAAATATACCTTTTTTTAAATATAAGGTAATTCTAATATTATAAATATATCTAAAAACTTAATTTTAAACTTATAATAATTCTTTACTAGCTATTTAAAATAGTTCTTTTTTTATAAGTAAGAAAGATTTCTTAAGTAAGCTAGAGAATCTGTCGAGTAAGCTAGAGAATCTGTTAAGTAAGCTAGAGAATACTAGCTATTAACTAAGCTAAGTAAGCTAGAATTTATTAAGTATACTTTTTTTAAGCTATATAAAATCTATTATACTTCTATATACCTAAGACTTTAACCCTTATATAACTATAACAACTATATAGTAAAGATTTATATACTAGAGTAGTTTTATATTATTAATATATACTTATAATTTTAGATTTTTTATTAATTTTATTTATATATACTAGCTTACTAGCTTACTAGTGTACTAACTAGCT